>JAADYG010000201.1:0-45591 GCA_023338115.1 Phytopythium boreale
CGTTCCTCACGACGCTCTTCGCGGACGGCCACGGCGTCCCCGGCACGGAGGAGGTGGCGGTCGCCAAGGCCAAGTACTTCCCGGAGTGGGACCCCACGCCGTACGAGGACGTCATCGCCTAGATGGTCGGGTAGACACTAGGCAGACTCGTTACAGTCCGATGTAGCGATGAACATTTTTTCCACCACTTAAACTTGCTGTGATCGCTGACAGATCAGCGCAATTAAAGCATGGTGAATAAATGCGAGCGCGATAAGAACGACGACAAGGATGAGCCCAATACACTCTCGTCGAAGATGCAATGATGATTGCGACGGGGCTAACCAGCACAGATCAGCGGCAATTTGCTTGACTGAAGGCACGCAGGCACTCTTACTTGGTACATACTATATGGACAAGCGCGCAATTGCCCCTGCGAGGTGGGACAAGTTCTGCGAGCGTCATACGCAAGTCCCGGTCGTTCGCACGGGCAGTACAAACAGGCAGATACACTTTGCTCAAACTATTTATGGGATCCTTTGTCCTACAATTTACGGGACGTACTTCAAGTTGCTGTTGAACCTGCCATAATGGTACAGTACCTCGCTTCGGTGTTCTCTTCCATTTTTATTGTGTTGGAGAGCGACGATACTCAACTCTCCGCACGTTATGAGTCCATAGGCTATCTCACGTTTCGAACAGACACGAGCGCTTCGGTGTCCCCGCTATTTCGATTGTGGTATGCAGGTGGTTCGGTTCATCAACGCATGCACTCTATGAGTATAGTTTGGCGCCGAAGCACTCTTCGTACCATGTCCACGTTTTCTCGAGCCCCTCACTGAGCGACGTCCGAGGCTCGTACCCAAGCACCCGACGCGCCTTGGAGATGTCGGCGCTCGTGCGCGGCATGTCGCCCGGCTGGTTGGGCAGTTGGTTGACCTTGGCCTTCTTCCCCACGAGCTGCTCGATCGTCTCGATGAACTCGGTCAGCAACACCGGAGTGCCCTTGCCAAGGTTAAACACTTCGCAGCCAGTCGCACGGTCGAGGCTGAGCAGTACACCCTGGACAATGTCGTCGATGTACGTATAATCGCGCGAGGACAACCCGTCTCCGTACTGGTCGATCGCTTCGCCGCACGCGATGCGGTCCATGAACTTGAACGGGGCCATGTCGGGCCGTCCGCGCGGGCCATAGACCGTGAAGAACCACAGCCCGATCGTGTCCATGTCGTATAGGTGGTGGTACGTGTGCGCGAGCAGCTCGCAGCTCTTCTTGGTGGCGGCGTACGGGCTCGCGGGGAAGTCGACCACGTCTTGTTCGCTAAAGGTCGACTTCATTGATCCACCGTAGACCGAGCTGCTGGATGCGTAGACGGACTTGCGCAGCCCGAACTCCCGGCACGCATCGAGCAGCACCGTCGTGGCAGTCACGTTCGAGTGGATGTAGAGCAGCGGGTCATCGATGCTCGGGCGGACACCAGCGCGTGCGGCCAGGTGGATTATAGCTTCGGGAGTTGCCTCCTTCAACACACGACGCACGAGGTGCTGATCGCACAAGTCGCCAATGTAGATGCGCACGCGGTCAACCGAGAACTTGGCCGTCAGGTAGTCGAGGTTGGATTGTTTGAGCCTTACGTCGTAGTAGGCGTTAAGCTCGTCGACGATGACCACGTCATCGCCGCGCTCCAACAGCGCGCAGCACGTGTGGAACACGATGAATCCCGCGCCGCCGGTCACCAGAAAGCGGCAACCCTGAGGAAGCGACGACGGGAACACTGCCGACTCGGCAAGGGCGTCGCTGGTGGACGACTCGAATGGTGACGGAGACATACCGTAGAGGGACGAGCGGTAGGACTCGGTCGGATCCGTATCGCGAAATTTGAATTGCGGAAATTGAAGAATGATGCCAAGTCGGATGCGGTCCGAATGCTCCAGCGCGGACGACAGGGCAAGGAGGACAAGTGTGGAGTGCGCTGTTCGGTTATACAGTACCGTCCCGTCGAACTGACGTGGCCAACCAGCTTATGAAAGTTTCGTCATAAACACGGAGCAAGCCGCTGGTGATTGCATAACCCGTTGTTTCCGCAATCGTATCCGGATAGTGGCTGTTCTCAATCAATTTGCGATGGGAATCCGACTATTTACCGGTAAGCGGTGCGATAATATCGAGGTTAACAGTAAACTGACGGAGTGTTGCGTCCAGGCTTGCACATCCGATGAGCACACCGCATGGATATCCAGCACGATCGAAGAGTGCAGCGTGCTTACACACGAGTCGCCATATCGTATGCCTACATATTGTAGTATTTGGTGCATTATCCGTCCCCAGAGGTGCGTCGGGTGAGCAATGGATTGCTTCGGGGGCACAGCATGCTACTGCTGCAGGGCCAACGTAGTGCTAGCGTAGAAGTCGAAACGGTGCCTGAGAGTGAAGTACTTGCTGTAGCCCATAAGTGTCAGTAGCGTCGTCAGAGGCCATAGAGTGACTGAGTTTTTCGCCGACGTTGTTGCGGGCTAACACAAGATGAGTAGACAATCTATCGCCACTCGTGTGTAGTCTGCTCCTTCATCCAGCCCTGTTCTAAAATACAGCCATATACTTTGTGGCGGTGTACGCGGCGATCGCGGGCAGCACCTGCACGTTCGCGACGATCGCCAGGAGCTTCGGGTACGCGCTGAGGTCGAAGGAAGCGAAGGCTGGCTTGAGGTACTGACCAGTACTTATTAGATGGTCATGGTGTCGAACCTTGATCATGCTCGTGGTATTCGACTTCCAACGAAGCAATTTTGGATGTCCTTGAGGCGATCTTGAGCTTACTATCCCAGTCAAATGATACGACATCCCATGCGGATTATGTCGCTTTTTACGGAATCAAAGCACCCCCAAATTACAAAATTGATAGGAAACGTCTCTGCAATTGCGGTTTTAGACGACCAAGCAAATCCCAAAGGAGCCGCCGACGCCATAAACAACCCCCACACTCAAAGCTCAAACCGTTCAAGTGTCAACGTCATAACTTGTTGATGTCTTCTCTCCTCAGGACGCTGGTTCAGTCCTGTGCAATGCGAGCCAAAGTGACTAATCAACGCAAAGCGGCCTCGTTTACGGAAGCTCGCGTGTTCAGCCACCGTATCGCAGATGGGGTGCATGCGAGAGCTTGCACTGCATCTGGTATGCTGCATGCCATCCAGCACACCGTGGAAGTGTGGTGTGCTCCTCAGTCTGAGGCAGCGCAGCTTGTCCGACCCGGACGCCGAACGCACTGCTCACAATCCAATTTGCTCTCTAAAAAGACCAAGCCAGCCAGCCAATCAACAATGTCCCAGACACCATGTCCAACACATTCACGAGCTTCGCGGTCGCCGGCGCCGGCGGTGTCGGAGCTGCCGCTGTCGACGGGCTGCTCAAGAAGAACCTCAAGGTGACGATGCTCACCCGCGACGACTCCAAGCCCGAGCTCCTCGAGTTCAAGAACCGCGGCGCCGAGCTCGTCAAGGTGGACTACTCGGACCGGGAGGCTCTCCAGAAGGCGCTCACGGGCGTCGAGGTCGTGTAAGTCATAGACGTTTTGAGCTCTTACCAAGCTACGTATTCGTTGCTGATATGGCGATGTTGCTGTTGCAGTGTGAGCGCTGTCGGTCCCTTCGCCGTCCCCACCCAAATCGACATTGCCCACGCCGCCAAGGCCGCCGAAGTACAGCTGTTCGTCCCAGCCGAGGTAAGAGCGCTTCGATCGTAGTCGTCGCCCGGTTTCGATGGCTAGAACTAATCTGACCTTACCTTCCGATGATTTTGCTGCGCAGTACGGCATTGATATCTCGGACGGCATGCACGTGCACAAGAAGGCGGTGCAGGACAAGCTCAAGGAGCTCGACCTGCCCTACACGCTCTTCTTCTGTGGCCTCTTCTACGAATACGTGCCGATGTACGACAGTAATGGTTTTGTTGTTGAGGTATGATCGAATGGCTCACTCGAATGCTTGTCGGATGTGATAGGGCGCTGGGCTTTGACTTCTCACAGGAGAGCGTGCCGGTCGTGGGCGACGGCAAGACCAAGTTCAGCCTCACCAAGCGTGACGAAGTGGGCCAGGTCGTCGCGCAAGTCGTGTCGTCCACGCGCAAGTCGGAGCTCCTGTGGGCTTGCATCCCGCTGGAGGGCGACCGCAGGTCGCCTCTCGAGATCGTCGAGATCGCCGAGAAGACGCTCGGCATGAAGATCAACATCACGTTCGTCGATTACGAAGAGAACAAGGCGAAGTACAGCTCGGACTTTGGCGCGTTCCTGACGACGGTCTTCGCCGACGGACGCGGCCTCTCTGGGTCGCCGGAGGAGCTGGCGGCGGTCAAGGCCAAGTACTTCCCCCAGGTAACCCTGTCGGCCTACGAGGAGTTCGAAGCGTAGGCTACCAGCGGTATGGTCGGTGATGGCGACTGCTGTAGCTTACGCGCACGGACGCCTTGCATCCATTGTTCAACTTCAATAACAAGTCGGAACGCTGCGTTTTACTGCAACACTAAACGGTATAGGGCCGTCCATGTCGAGATGGCGGATGCATCGTCGCTATGTCGCCAATACCTGTTCACTGTCCGAACGAGTACACAAGAGTGTGTAAACGCTTCCAGCTTTTACTAACGTACCCTAGGCGATCCGAGTGTTATCTGACCGATCGTGGGTCAACTTTGAACCCACCTATAGGATGGGTTCACCTCGTTGCGCTTCAAGAAGTGTATCGTTTTTGTCACATTGCCCTTATAAAGGGTCCAGCTGACACCTAATAACGAGTGTGTCAAAAGGTGGTGGCCACGTTGAAGCGCGCAGTTGCAATAACTGATGACCGCATCGAAAAAATCCCGCATCGTCAACCGCTTTGAGCACGATTCTCTCTGTCTCTGTGTGCAAGAAACGCGCGTCACGCCCCTGGTATGGACTCCACCGACATATTCCCGTAGCACCTCTCACACCGCACGCCGTTGACACCGGAGTAGTCTGTAAAGGCTCCGATAGAGGCTTCGACCGCTCTTTTCACATGGCTCGGTCGCTCACTTTCCATTCTTCCGTCCGACAATCAAGCCACAAGCCAAACTTCGAGCCATCCCAGAAGTACGATGACCTCCACCTTCAAGAGCCTCTGCGTGCTGGCAGTCGTTACCACCGCCGGTCTCGTGTGCGGCGTTGAGGGGGATACGTGCTCCTACTCGGAAATCAGCGACACCGACACCGCTCTGAGCGTGTATGCCGATGCGGTCAACGCCAACTGCGGGGTTAACTCGTGTGTGAGTGAGTGCGTCGCAACGCTGAAGGAGCTGGCGAACTACCTGCCGGACTGCTACTACACGGACGGCGTCAACTACTACGCAGCCATGGTGCAAGCCATCACCTCGTGCGAGTCGGGAGGGATTACATCCAGCGATACGACGGAAACGACCACTGACGGTACGACGACCAGTGGCTCTGACTGCACGAACTCGCAGAGCAATGATGTGGAGACGTATGTGGCCCAGTACGGTGACGCGATCAACGCGTACTGCGACCCGAACGTATGCGCGAGCGACTGCGTCACGACCATGGAGGCGCTTGCCGAGTACCTCCCCGACTGCATCTACGCGGACGGCACCAACTACTACGAGACGTTTGTCTCGGCCATCGCGTCGTGCTCGGGGACAAGCACCGACTCGTCCACCACGACCACCACAGGGAGCGCGTGCTCAGCGTCCGAAGTGTCCGACACGGACTCGTACCTCGCTGCCGTCAGCGATGAGTACACGGCAGCGTGTACGGACGACATTTGCTCGAGTGCCTGCTTAGAAGTGCTGGACACTCTCTCAAAGGAGCTGCCGGACTGCGTCTACACCGACGGCACCAACTACTACCTGAGCGTCGAGCAAACGATCACTTCGTGCGGGTCCACCACAACCACCACAACAACGGCACCGACGACCACCGACAGCGGCAGCAGCTCGACCGGAACTACCGACAGCAACGGGAGCGGATCGTCTCTCCGGACGTCAAGCCCTGCGGCGAGCTCGGATTCTTCAAAGACGAACCCAAATGCCGCTGCCTCGACAGGAATGAGTGCGGTCTCCGCGGTCGCGGCCATTGCCGTACTTGTTTTTGCTTAAGTTTACAGAGCGACTACCGGTAGCCGATGAGCCGTCTCGAGGATCGATGGGTAGTCGATGGTGGTACATGCGTAGCGTTGACGGACACAATTCACTTTAGTAGCACGTTTCGCGTACGCGCAGCCGTCTAATGATACGAGGTGAAGCCCCATACTCGAGGATAGTTATCTCGCTGGATTCAAGTGGACGGTGTTGCCGGTTGGAATACGTTCTGTCAGCCAACCCAGCGCCATCATTCCTGCAATAGCAACTCCCCGCAATGAATGGGCTCAAGATCTGGACGATGGAAGTACAGTGAGCTTACGCATGTTGGTACAATGAGCTGCGCTAGACAGCACAGGCACGCTGGCGCTTCACTGAAAGCGGAAGCACCAGTTCTACAAAAATCACCAAACCTCTGTCCGACGACTTGAACCCAGCCAATACTGACAAGTTGTCAGTGACAACACGCTTCGCTCTCCAGCTTGTTCACTGGTCTGTGTTGGAACCTCTGAGAGTACTGAGCGCTCATTGGCTGATTTGAATATTGAATCTTGCCGTGCGCCCAATAGGGTTGCTTTATCTTCATTTATGGGCCAACCCAGTCACTTCTGCCAGAACGGTGCTGGCGTCAAGCAACGACCTTTTCGTGCATGGAATTCCGCGCTCGGCCACTCTGTGGCTTACTAATGGACCAAACAATGGTACGGCAGTCGATGTCTGCATCGCCCCTTAGACCGGCGGAAGGGATACATAATGGCAAGAAAAGTTCAAAGTAACAAGGAAGCAGGTGCCAAGTTGATACCAAACTGGCGCACCGCTACACTCGTTTACTTTCTGAACAGCAGACCGCAACTATCCAACACTGGCAGCCACTGATATGCATCCTCTCAAGAATATCTAGCGCCTGGGGCAGGAATCGCACATCCTGGTGTTATCGTACCCACCGCCACCCAACGACATTCTTGCGCAAGGTAGTGCTGCTACTAGTGTGGACGGCGTCTCGCATACCGCCCCGTTGACGATGGAGTGGTGTATACAGCCCACGAAGTCACCAATAGAGTAGTCGATCGCCCTGTGCCGATGACTCGGTCGCTCACTTCCCATTCTTCCGTCGGAAAAACAAGCAACGAACAACCCTTCGACGCCAGACCAAGAAACAGCATGATCTCCGCCTTCAAGAGCTTCTGCGCGCTTCTCGCATTCGTCGCCGCTGCTTCAGTGCGTGGCGCTGAGGCGTCTACATGCACCTCCTCGGAAGTCATCGACACGGACACTGCTCTGGCGAGTGATACTGGCGTTGCAGCCAGTACGTACTGCGCGAGTGAAACTTGCGTGAGCGACTGCATCGCAGCCCTGGAGGATCTGGCGTATTATCTCCCGGATTGCGACTACACGGACAACATCAACTACTACGAGACCATAGCGCAAACCATCGCCTCGTGCGATACGAGCGAGACGACATCCAGCGATACAACCACGGAAAGCTCAGTCTGCTCGACCTCCGAAGACACCGATGTGGAGACGTACCGGAGCGACTACGGCGACGCGCTCGGCGCGTTCTGCGACGCGGAAATGTGCTCGAGCGACTGCATCTCGACCCTGACGGAGCTTGTTGTGTACCTGCCAAACTGCGTCTCCTCGGACGGCACCAACTACTTCGAAGAGTACGCCTGAGAGATCGCGCTCTGTTCGGAGGCCACCAGTCACTCTACGACCGGCGGCAGCGCCACAATGATGACGACCTCAGGGGGTGAGTGTACATCGTCCGAGATGTCTGATACAACCGCATATTACGATGCGATCACTACAGAGTACAACGCAGCGTGCTCGAACGACTTATGCACGAACGCCTGCTTGGACGTGCTCAATCAGCTCTTCCTCGAACTTCCGGACTGTGTCTACTCGGATGGCACCAACCAGTACCAGATCGTCGAGCAGACGATTGCCACTTGCGCGTCCACCACCACCGCCACCGCTGACATCGGCAGCAATTCGGCCGGAACTACCGACAGCAACAGCAACTCGGCTGGAACCACCGACAACAGCGGAAGCACATCGACCCTCAGGACTTCAAGCCCGGCGGCAAGTTCGGATTCAGCCAAGTCGGACAAGAATGTCGCTACCGCGACTGGAATGAGTGCCGTCTCCGCGGTTGCGGCCATCTCGGTGGCCATTTTGGCTCAGATTGTAGCGTAGCCGGTGAGCCGTATCGTGGGTCGAGGTGGAGTAGCATGGTGCGCAATTTTCTTTTCATAAGACGCTTCGCGAGCGGGGAGGGGGGGGGGGAGAGAGACAGTAAGCGTAGCTGACTCAATGGGACCATAATCCACTGCATCAAGCACATACTATCGTTGATCAGATCATGTCCGGTCAGGAATGCGCTGCGAACCCAAAGCGCCACCTCCGTGATAATCGGAATCGAACAGTAAAATTCAGACATATACGCTGGGAGTACGTGCCAGCCTGCACAGAAACGCAGACGCTTCGGTGGAGCTGGACAACATCGGTTTTATTGCACTAGATCGCTATTTGATGACTTGAACCCATCGTGAGCTGCTACAATAGGCTGTTTTTGTCGCCTGTGCTTTGTCAAGGGATCTCTTATACGTCGACCGAAACCGCCAATAAGGAGTAGAATTCTTAATTTTTATTGGATGACCATTACGTTGAAGCTCTCTGCACGTCCAATGGGATTGCTCTAATCTTATTTATGGACGATGTAGTCGCTTAACCCTTATTTATGGATCAACGGGTGTCTTTTTGCGACCACAGTTTTCTTCCATGGAAATGGAGCCCGATACTGGTCTCTGTGTTCGTGCCAGCGTGATATGTAGACACGCACTACAACCGGAAGAATGGAAGTTGGCTGCGAAGAAGCTTCCAACCTGGTGTATTGTGCCTGCAACAATAGCGACATCTCGTTAGTTTCTGGACTGAAGGCCGCATCCATCTGACGCTGGCAGCCATTCGAGTGCGCCTTCTTGCTGCCAGGTGCAGGAAACGCGCGTCGCAGGACTTTTATACGCATGGTCATGCTGCCCCAACCTTACATTTGCTAGCGCTTCTGGTTGCCTCGTTGCTACCGACAGCAGAAGGCCACAAGAAGAGCGCCAACCCCAACCGAGGCAACAAATCTCTCATTTTCGTCCATCTCTCGGTCCTACGAAGGCACTCCGTCGGAAGTAAACAAAGTCACAGCAGCAGCATGACGTTCTTTCACAGCGTCTGCGCGGTTGCCGCCGTTATCGCGGCGACTATGGCGTACGCCCAGGAGGCCGCCACGTGTTCCAGTTCGCAGATCAGCACTACAGAGACTGTCATCGCGGACAACATTGACGCGATCAACGGTGACTGCGACGTCGATCCTTGCTCGGATCCGTGCGTCTCGACCATGACAGCGCTCACCGGCAGTCTACCCGACTGCGTGTACACCGATGGCGTCAACTATTACGAGGTGATGCAGATTGCCCTCTCCGCGTGCGATGCGATCTCCGGGGCGACGACATCAACCGGTGACACGACCGGCACGACAACTGACACGACAACCGACACGATGTCGACGGACAGCACGTCGTGCTCCGCCTCGGAGAGTGCCGACACGGAGTCGTACCTGGCGGAATACAGCGACGCGCTTGCCGCCAACTGCGACCCGGATGGCTGCTCAAGCGACTGCGTCACTACCATGACGGAGCTTGCGGTGTATCTCCCGATCTGTGTCTACTCTGACGGCACCAACTACTACGACATGGTAATGTCGGCCATCGCATCGTGCTCAGAGACGTCGACGGGGACCGGTGACACCACCACGACTACAACGACAAACGGGTGCTCATCGTCCCAGTTATCTGACACAGACGCGTCTCTCGCCGCGATTAATGACGAGTACACGGCAGCATGCACGGACGATAGCTGCTCGAGCGCGTGCTTGGACGTGATGAACAGGCTCACAACGCAGCTCCCAGACTGCGTTTATTCGGATGGCACCAACTACTACCAGCGCGTTGTGGAAATCATTGCCGCATGCCCTTCTACCCCCACAGACCAAGAGACCACCAGCGGCGCTACCTCAACTTCTGGGACCACCACCAGCTCGACTTCCAGTACGACAGGCGCGGCCAGCAGCCCCGCAACCACTGACGAAGACGCAACAGCCGCGACAAATGCGTGCTCATCATCCGAGTCGTTCGACACGGCGTCGTACGTCTCCGCGGTCAACACGGAGCTGACGGCCTCGTGCACGGACGACACGTGCGCGAGCGCCTGCTTGACCATTCTCACAACCCTTTCGACCCAGCTTCCGGATTGCGTGGACACGGACGGAGTCAACTACTACGAGAGCGTCGCGCAGATGATCGCCTCGTGCAGCTCCACTTCCAGTAGCAGCACCACTACTACGACCAGCAGCTCGACCGGCAGCAGTGAGAGTGGCGAAAACCCGTTGTATCCGATGCTCAAGAAGCCAGCAGGCTCCAAGCGCAAGAATGGCGCCGGCAGGGTCGCGACGGCCTCAATCTCAGTTCTTGCCATCACAACGACGCTCGCGCTGGCTTCGCTCATAGTGTAGGCGCCTTCCACGCCCATAGGGGGATTGTGTCCGGGGAATCACGCTCCAGGTATATACTTAAGTATAACCGTTCGTTGCCTATGCTGTGTACTCCAGTGCCTTACCTTCTAGTCGCAACGAATTGTGGCTCGTGAAGCCGTAACTGGGTCCACAACGGGGTTGAGTTTCGACTCGTGTGCGTCCATCAACGCTCGAAAATCCAACGACGAAGGCAGTTGCGCTACAGTAACGCGTTGAATCTCACGGCGGCCGCGAATGGGCACAGGTTCACCAAGTACTGTATTGTAGTGTGTACCCACTTTACTTCCCCTTTGAACCATTCTGCACCGCAACAGACTAGAAAGAATTAATTTTAGTCTGGGTGCTGGGTACACTTTTTAACGTGTTTCTGCACCCACTACAAACCAGGTTCATTCCTTTTGAACACACCCTTTTAGTATCTATTAGGACTACAAGGACACCTATTAATGGGCTTTGATTTGCTGTTCGCGCAAGTATTCAGCTCGAATTTCGTGTGAAACGTCCTGAACCCCTCTGGATTATCTTCTGTAAATGTCCAAACGGCACTGACCACAGAAGGCGGTCGGTCACTGTTACTTCATTACACATTACTTGAAGTACACATTACAATGAAAATCCAGAGCAAGCGGAAGAACCAAGCGCACCAAAGGCACCAACGTGTGAGGAGCGCTCTGGACTGACGACAGAGGGCACGCTGCTGAGAGTTGCTTTACGACGCAACGCTCTGGGTCATCCAGTGGATGCACCTTCCTGCTGCAATTGCGCGCTGTTATGTGCGGTCATCGTAGTGCTACTCCATCGCTCTCTACCACCGCCAAGCATTGACGGTGTAAAAGTCCAGAAGATGCTCTGACCGTTGGTGCAACAGTATCAGAACTTCGATCGCACCGGTCGCGGACGCGATTCGTTCTTGACAGTCCACCCGCTCACTCCTCCTTTTCCCACCAGTCACTCAAGTCGCTCTCCACCACTCGCGAACTTTGAACGGCATGGTTGCCTCGCTTCGACAGCTCTGCGCGCTTCTGGCCGTCGCTGCCGTCGCTTCGAGCAGCGGCGTCAAGGCGGACACGTGCTCCACGTCGCAGACCGACGACACAACTACCGTTCTGACCCAGTACACGGACGCGCTCAACAGCTACTGCACTGTTTACCCGTGCTCCGACGACTGCGTCTCCGCCATGACCGAGATCGCGGACAACCTTCCCGACTGCGAGTACGTCGATGGTGTCAACTACTACGACACCATGCAGCAGGCCGTCGCCGCGTGCGCGTCGATTTCGGGCGGGACCACTACCAGCGGAGAAGCGGACACGACGGACACGACGACTGATGCGTCGTCCTTGATGGCATCAGACAGTACCGAGTGCTCTGCGTCGGACCTGTCCTCGACCGAGACGTACATCACCCAGTACAGCGACTCGGTCACTGCCAACTGCGACTCGGACGCGTGCACGAGCGACTGCATCGCGGCGGTGACGGAGCTGACCGATCTCTTGCCGAACTGCATTTACTCGGACGGCACCAACTACTACGAGACGGTTAGCGCGATCACCGCGTCGTGTATGGGAACGTCGGGCACCTCTGGAACTGGTAGCGAGGGCAGCTCGGCAACTTCCTCCGGCCCTGCGTGCTCAGCATCTCAGGTGTCCGACACCGAGTCGGCCCTCGCCGCGGTCAACACGGAGTACACGGCCGCGTGTACGGACAACCCATGCACCAGTGCGTGCTCGGACGTGTTGGATACGCTCTCCAACGAGCTCCCGGACTGCATCTACACAGATGGCACCAACTACTACCAGAGCGTGGTGCTAACCATCGACTCGTGCGGAACCACTACCACCACCACTGACAGCAGCTCGACCGGAGCGACGGCGAGTAGCGGAAGCGCGTCAACACCGTCTGCTCTCCGGACGATGAGCCCCGCAGCTGGCAAGGATTCGTCCAGCAAGGGCAGCAACGGAGCTGCTGCGAGCGGAGTGGCCTCGATCTCCGCGGTTGCAGTCGCTGCGGCACTCGCGGCTGTCCAGCTCCTAATGTAAACCTGTCGGCCGCTTTGCTGCGTGGTATCGTGTATCCAGAGCGTTCCAACAGCGGGAGCGAAGCTGGCAACACAATATACACGTCGACATTTGATATTGAGACTGTTGTGGCTCTTCGTCATGATAAGAGTGTTGGTGCAGTAGTTAGATGTCACCACTACGCGCGCATATTACTGTTGAAGCCGCAGTCTTTACCCGACACATCTGCGCGATTGCTGCTGTAGTTGTCGTTGTCGTCACGATGACCGACACCACGGAGATAAGTTACACCAGCTCTAAGAGGGCCGACACAGGAGACGTACGTCTCCTCGTCGGCACTCTTACACACCTGGACCAGTATTACGATGCGCTCTACGTCTACTGTGGCGCATGGAGGTAACGACCTCGCCTTGCAGGAGCTATTCACTGTCAGGAATGATTCCTGCAGTCACATACTGCTGTTCGAAGCGTGTTATTTACGGGGTAAATAGCACGCTTCGAACAGCAGTATTTTCCATAAATTACATGTCAGCTGCATATATGGAACGAGGGTTTTCACAGTACAGTAGTACAGGTCGATACACAAAAAACCCAGAAACCATCGCAACTTTTGTCCCGCCATTTTTATGTTTGACACCATTATGGATACACTTTTCCGATGCGCATCAACAGGACAAATGTATCCACTGTACTGTTCTGTACCAGGCGGGGTCGTCCATTCCTCACGTCGATACGCCAAAAAATCCACCAGGGCGTCTCCTCCTCGAGGCTAAAGAGAAGCCCTTCCTACCTCCGTCTCAGCGCGCCGTGAGCCTGGTCCAGTCGTCTTCTCCCGCTTCGAAAGTGCCGCTAGGCATCGTTTGCACTTCCTAATTCGCTCGACAACCCACACAAGATGCCTCTCACTGCCAGCAGCTTCGTGTTGGCCCTCGCCGTTGTTGGTATCGCCGCGACGGCCGCCCAAGCGGCCAACTGCACAGATGCGGAGGCGAGTGACGTGGGAACCTACGTGACCCAGTACGATGCCGAGATCGGGACCTCCTGCGCCTCGGACTCATGCTCGAGCGATTGTATTGCGAACGTGATGGCGCTCGCTGGCCTTCTTCCTGACTGCAAGAACTTGGACGGCACGAACTACCGCCAGTCGATCCTGGACAACGTCACGGAGTGCGCTCACGGTGCCAACGACTCGATAACCAGTGGCGGAGGCACCACGCTCGTTGCTTCGCTTAAGAAAGGTTCGCGGCCTTCCACTACTACTGGTACAACACACGGCGGTACCTCGACTGGTGGGCACTCAACCGGTGCCGGCAACGGCTCCCCCCTAGTCGGCATGGCTTCGCTCTCGACAGTGGCAGTCGCAAATGCAGTCGCGGTTATCCAGCTCTTGTTGTAGGTGGCTAGCAGGGAACAAGCCTTTGATTGATAGTATCGTTATAAACGAATAAATACGGTTAATGCCGTTTTTAAGCTTGGACTGCACGGTTCTGCTCGTCAATTTTAGCGCATGCAGCTCGAAATAAGCCGGCACATGGTCCATGGAGCTGCTCGACACTCATTGATCTTGTGAAAATGAAGCAGGAAGCAGTGCCGAGCACGTCGCGACGTGTTCTTGCATCGCTAGTGCCCGTGAAGACACGCACCGACCCGCTTGATCCTCATACGATCCCTCTGGTACGCACCTTGTGTGTAGATGAAAGTCGAAGACGGCGGTTGGGTTCGTTGATTAACTCTGCTCGTTTGATGGACCGGGCAGACCGATTATGAGGCCTCAACGGCGCTCCAACGCCGGCAATACGTTCGTCAAGCGGCTAAAATCCTCCGTCATTACGTCGGCCCACTCGACAAGCGACCGATAAGCCGGGAAGACGATAGGGTTGAGAGCTGCGTCGACGTGCACAACGAGTTGCTCAACGTCGTGAACGAGCAACTTGACCAGGCACATCGTGCGTGGCTACAGCACCAGGAGGATTGCTTCTCGTATGGAGTAGCGAGAAACAATGCCGACACGACGGATGGAAGCGGGGAAATGGAGGCAGCAAGCTCCGTCTTCAGTATCGAATTCCACGCTTAAGTCAGCCCACTGCAGCAGGTGCTTCGCCAGCTCGAGCACATCGATCGGCTCTTACATACGTACGTTCTCTTGGTGCAATGAGGGAAGTTTGGGCGTTCGGCTGTCCACATTTGACGCGTGATTGGTCTCCTTGAAGGGCTAGTGACAACATTCGAGACGCATCCTCTGATGGCTTCTTGGTCTCCAAGCAATGCTACTCCCTGGTACATTTTGCCGTCGCATTTGTGCTAGTCGACGTGCAGCCATCGTCTTATCATCTCTATGCGTCTGTCCATGTCAACTGTACCAGGTGCAAGAGCAACTAACGGCCACGATCAAGACTCTCCAGCGATCCAACGATCCGTCAATTCAGTTCGACGAGCACCTATCGACCTACATGAACCGAGAATCATCCCTCTAGCTGCCTCTCCAACCAGAAAGTTGCAACCTCAGTGAAATCGCAGTCTGCCATTACATGAAGTGGACGATCATGAGCGCAATGGAAGTGATAACGGTCGACCCCATGACGGTCGTCGTTGAGGCCGATCCTTTATCTTCTGAAGCGCAGGCGGAGCCAACGGTGGTGCTGCAGCACTAGCTGTTGAAGCCACAGACCTCTCTAACTCTCGCAACAGTCCCGTAGAAACAGGAGTCATCTGCGTCAATGCAGTCGGGGAGCTGGCTTAACAGTTCTGTGCGGACATGGTACAATTCACTCTCACAGTACAGTAGCGAACTCTTAGCCGTATGCGCTGGCGGCCGTCGCCACGATTATCGACTCTACCGACGAGCACATCCTGCAGGCGGATCCGCTGCCTCCATCGTGGACTGATACAGTTGTATGACGCCAATATGTCGCGGCCACCCACTCCACCTCGGAGCACGCGCCAACCCCCGACGCTCACGAGCCGCTGGCGGCCACCGTCGCGAAAGTGCCAACCTGAGTCCGCTCATCAGCCGTGGGGGTAAGCCGTTTACCCCACCGTTGATGGGCAGATCCGAGAGATCCGAGAGAACGCACCCATTACGCAGTCAGCGACTCAGCACTTTGTACAGCTGAGTTCACTGAAGGTGTAGCGATTGATCGCTGGATTTTCGGCGCAAAAGCGTCGCTTCGACATGCAGCGGTAGAAACAGTGCAGCACGGTTTCATGCTGAGGATAAACTAATCCCGTCTCATACAGCATAATTAAGGTTCTACTTTTCTGATACGGCATTTTGCTGTCGAGGAAATTGTGTTAGGGCGATAGAGAGTGAGTGAGCCAGGCTCACTCTCTATCGTACAGCCTCAGCATCTCAGCGTGATGTTTTACTCGCCCACCGCGTAATGGGGGCTCCGCCAACTCGTTAGGCCCGCGGTCCGCCAATTTCTAGGTGGTACTCGGATTTCTCCCCAAGTTGAAGTGTGTAAACATACAGTAGCCATCGACTCCTGGGTTCCGGAACTCATATCGATTCCATGGAGAGAGAGAGAGAGAGAGAGAGAGAGAGAGCTGTTGGGATTGAATTTAGCTGGGCCATTACTCCATAGCAGCCCAAGTTGTGATCCTTCTGCCAGGCCCCGGCTCAGCTGTCCGTGTTAGACGTGAACTGCCGATCCGAGCTGTTGAAGGCTTCGTTTACACCAACTGAACGACAGCGAGCACAACTGACGCCATAGCCGCCGACACCGCAGCCGTCGCCGCCACAGCAGCACCGTTGCTGCCCGCAACGTCGACGGAGCCAACGGTAGAGCTGCCATCGCCGGAGCTGCCATCAGTAATGGTGAGATCAATGGTGTCGCTCGAACTCGAGCTGGTGAAGCCGCAGATCTCCGCAGTTCCCGCAACAGTTCCATAGAAATAGGTGCCTTCGGCGTCAATGCAGTCGGGGAGCTGACTCATCAGCGCGGTGGAGATCTCCTTGCAACTGCTAGTGCACAAGTCACTCGCGCACTCCGTAGCGAACTCCTCGCCGTACGCGCCGGCGACGGTCGTCACGATGACCGATTGGACGGATGAGCACATCGTGTAACCGGCTCCGCTGGATCCATCGTCGACGACTGGGCTGGTTCCGTTGCACGTCGCCAAGATACCAGACAGCTCCTGGTAGTAGTTGAAGCCAGTGTCATCGAAGTGGCAGTCGGGAAGGTTCTGGGTCAGCGTTGTCAAGTCCGCGACGCAGTCGATCGAGCAGACGTCCGTGCGGCAATGGCCACCGACCGAGCGGCCGTTCGCCTCCAAGTACGACATCGTGGCCGTCCTCTCTGACTCGGAGCACGCGCCGACCTCCTCCGCCTGTGACCCGCTGGCCGGACCAAGCTCGCACGTCGCGATGACGGCCGCCATAGTCTCGTAGTAGTTGGTGCCCCAGGCGGCGTTGACGCAGTTCGGGAGGGACGCGACCAGCGCCGTTGCCGTTTGGACACACTCTCGCGCGCAAAAGTCGATGTTGCAATACACGAGTCCCCCTCCTTGCTCCCCGACGAGCTAAGTCGTCTCGGCCGCCTCCGACTCGGTGCAGTTGGGTGCTGTCTGCGCAGCCGTCGTTCCGATGGCGATGGTGGCGCCCAAGGCGCAGAGAGCTCGAACAGTGAGTGCCATGCTGACGGTTGGTGCGGAGAGAAGTGTTGTCGTGGAGGTGGCAGGAACCAAGTAGACGATTGAAAAGTGACGATCGCGAAGCAAACCGCAGATGCGAAGGGTGAACTCGTAGGGACCGCTCGGTCTAGCTGGCACTGTGATAGCCATCAGGGGCGCCCGCAGAGCCCACCACGACCATGGCATCCACAGTGTGCCCAACAGGTGAACGATGCATCATAGTGATCGATCTGACAACACCGAATGCGGTTCTCATCAGCTGTACAGTATGCAATTCTACCGCACGACTCAAACCAGCAATGAACGGCTCGGCGTATCTTTTTGCTGTTCACCCCCGGCTGATGAGGAGGGCCGACGGGAAGTGCACCCATTATGCGATCAGCACCATTGATGCAACGAATAGCAGCATGCAATTGCAGACGACGCGAGCGAGCGCTGGATTTTTTGGCGCGTCGACAGGAAAGCGCGGCAACCTGCAGAGCGCAATGGTCGCTTCAACGCATGTGTCTAACGTCCTACAGTACAGTACAGTACTTCCAGTGAGTAAGCCTTATCACATTGGGAGGCGTTTCGCAGATCGCGCGCTGTTTATCAATGGGATGGGCTTTTTCGGTAGTACACCTCCAAGCGCGACTGCTGTACGGTATGCAGCCATTCTGTATGTACAAGTCGCCGAGGTGGCATCCGGTGTGACCGAGGCCGTCAATTACTCGATGACTTGATACAGTAGCGCTGTACTCGCGGTCGGTCGCCCTGGATTTTTTGCCCATCATCGCATCTGACAGTCGTCTCAGGTGAACGTTTGCTCCTGTTCCCTGGCGAGAAGGCGGCTGTCAAGGGAACCGACCAGTGGCGTCGCGGATGCAGGCGTTTGCCGTTCGACACGCCCGTCCTTTCAGGACCAACCCGCACCAAGAGCTTCAATAACGACTACGTGAAGACGGCGATCCGCGTTATGAGCGCGTTCACCGTAGGAGATTGCGCTGAGCCGCGACCTCAAATACTGTACGCAGTGGGCGTGTGGGCGCCAAGTTCATGGACGTAGTGAACAGCGGGGGAGGTATGACTCGGGACTGCTGGCGTGGGCACATCGCAGTGTTCGTTTGGGCCAGGAATTGTTAACAACAAAAAAGGCGGATGTGTTGCCCCTCTCAGCATCGCGCTAGTGGTGAATCACCACCGGTGATCGGTGTGCACGCGGTGAAAACGCCCCCACCGGTACGTCTTGCTTCACCGGTATTAGACGGCGAGCCATGACGATCCAGAGTGGCTGTACCGCATCTCGGTGGTCAGAGTGGAGCGCCGCTTGGCAGGAGCGCGAGATCATCGTGCAGGCTGCTATTAACAAACTCAACGCGTTCAATACTTGATTGCAGATCACGAGCAGGCAAGCGCTGGATTTTCTTGGCATGCCGTTGCAATTGCTCAAAGTACCGCGGCCTGTACAGTAACGGGACACCGCAGGTGCGACTTCAACCGCGCCCGATCCCGTAACTAAGTGAGAGTCGACCCGTAAATAAGATGCTCTCCATCCTGTGGATGGACTGGGGTGGACACTTCTGTCGATTAGCGATATGTTGTCCCATACAGTGTACTGTACAGGCGACAGCTTGAAAATCGGACTTCACGTGCTTATACTTACAGTACCCGTCTACGTCATTCGGTTGCCCATCCCAGCGTTTGTATTCCGATGGTCACCGTTCTTCTCCCCCCAAACCGCTCTGGATTTTCCGTCATTCCTGATATAACCGGCCAGGCAGCACGTGTACTGTTTCGTCCAGAACGCTTGAGCCGCATGTGAGTGCACAGCTCATTCTTCCAGTCGCCAGACAAGCCTAAGCTCGGCCTCTTCATCTTCACATCCGCCTTGGTCCTCACTTTTCGGGGCGTTTGGGTCCTCGCCGCTGGCCTGGCCATCGCGGAAGCGGCCAACTGCACCGACACGCAGACGACGGACGCCGTCGCGCTCGTGACTGAGTATCGCGACGAGGTGTCCGCCAACTGCGACGCGGATCTGTGCTCGAGCGACTGCGTTGCGACCATGACGGAGCTGGCGGGGCTCCTTCCGGACTGCTACGAGCAGAACTACGACAACTACTACGAGCGCATCACAGCAAACATCAAGGCGTGCACTGACAGCTCGAGCGGCTCCACGTTTGATAGCGATCCCACCTCGATCGACATCTTCAACGCGTGCTCGTCCTCGCAGTCGGCCACTGTCAACGAAGTCCTGACGTCGTACGAGGCACAGTCAAGCGCGGCATGCGAGGACGACTACTGCTCCAGTGACTGCCAGTCGGTGCTCAGCGCTATCGCCGACGCCATCCCGAGCTGCGTCGAGACCACCGACGACGTCAACTACTACGAAACCATATTGGACATGACCGACGCGTGCGGATCGACGAGCGGCAGCACCAGCACCGACGACGGTGACAGCGACAGCGACAGCACCAGCGACAGTTCGTCCACTGAGGCTTCACTCCCCACTGCTGGTTCCTCCATATTGGCGACCACGGCCGATAACGAGGCCGGAGTCGCGTCATTGTCAGTGGCAGTTGCCGCGACGACGATCGCGGGCGCGTATCTCTCGCTGTAAGCACGTAGAGGCGTAAGTGTATTGTGCGGCATCCACATGTTCGTGACCACTATAGAGCTTATGATTGTAATGGATAGATGCAAGCACCCTGCACATGCAAGTGCGCTGTTACATGAAATATTAGCGCACACTATCCCCACGCGTTTACCAGCCAGCGTTGTCGATCTCCTGCAGCAGCGACTGGATGAACGCGACGCCGAACCCCGTCGAGCGCTCGTCGTCGTCCGTCTTGATCGGGTACGCCATGTCGACGTGCAGCCACTTGCCGTTAGCCTCGTAGTCACCCAGGTGGTTGGCGACAAACTGGCCCGCGCACGACACCTGCGCGTTCGCGCGGTTCTTCACCGAGTTCTTCATGTCGGCGACCGTGCTCTTGAACTCCGCGCGGAAAAACTCCGGCGCGTACGGCATCGGGTGCACCAGGTCGCCCGAGCGCTTGCCAGCGACAACCGCGAGGCGCTCGAGGTCCTCGTCGTTCGTGTAGATCGCGCCGATGCGCTGGCCGGTCGCGATGCCCTGAGCACCCGTCAGCGTGGCCATGTCGACGATCACCTTGGGGTTCAGATGCTTGGCGGCATACGCCACACCGTCCCCGAGAACGAGGCGGCCCTCGGCGTCCGTGTTGTTGATCTCCACCGTCTTGCCCGAGTACATCACATGGATATCGTCCGGACGAGCGGAGAGAGGTCCGACCGAGTTCTCAGCAATGCACAGCAGCACGTGCAGCGGCGTCTTGTCTGTGGTGTTCTTGGCGAGAACGGCGGCTTCAAAGGCAGCGAGGAGAGACGCAGCGCCGCCCATGTCGCGCTTCATGCCGCCCATGAATCCGCCAACCTTAATGTTGAGACCGCCAGTGTCGTAAATGATGCCCTTGCCGACCAAAGCGACGCCCTTGGCCGTCGATGGGTTCGAACCCTCCGGGTAATGGCTCAGCACGACAAGAGCAGGCGGATGCGAAGCCGCCTTGCCCACGCCGTAAATGCCGCCGAAGCCCTGCTCGCGCAGCGCCTCGCCCTGGATCACCGTCGCCTTGGCGCCCGTGCGCTTCGCAACAGCCTGAGCCTCCGCGACAAACGCGTCCGAGTGAAGCTCGTTCGGCGGCGCGTCGACAAGTCGCTGCGACAGCTGGATCGCGTTGGCCGTGTGCTGAGCAAGCGCAGCCTCGTCGTTGCTCAGTGAGTTCTCGTAGACGACGGTGAGCGCGTCCTCGTCCTTCTTGTCGGCGAGCGGGAGACCAGTGACCGTCTTCTGCTTGTGCGAGTACTGCGGGGCGGCGCGCGCGACGGCAGCGCCAGCGGCAAACCACGTCTCCTTGTGCTGGGGGAGCACCAGCACGACCAGCACGGCCTCGTCGCTCATCTCGTCGCTGCTGGCGACAAGCGAGCGGTGCTTCTTGACGAATGACGCGATCGAGTGTGGGCGGGCGAGCGAGTTGGCGCGCGACACCTGCGTCGGCAGCGCGTGCAGCGTCACGTGGAGCGCGTCGCTATCGGCGTCGCGCACCAGCAGCACCTCGGCCGAGTCGCCCGCGTCCGTGCCGGGCTTGAGGTGCGAGATGGCGTGGCGCAGCAGCACCGGGTTCGCGCCGCCGGTCTCGAACGACACGCCGGCCGCGCCGCCCGCCGACGCCGCGCGCGCCAGCGTCTGCTGCAGGAAACTACCCGCGCCCGTCTGCTGCTGCAGCGTGTCCACGCTGCCCACCACCAGCACGCGGTTCACGCGCTTGCTCAGCGCCGCCAGCGCCCCAAACTGCACCATCTTGGCGTGTACTTTCTCGTTCTTGTCTTGTTCGACGTGTCCCCGACCCGGCGACTTGGTGAATGAGCGCGAAAGATATCGCGCGGGGGCGTTCGTTTGCACCTTGAACGTGTTTTTGAAGACGCCCCAAGTGACGAATCTAACGTTTGATTAGGGAGGGATGACGAAATGTAAGGGATGGAATTAAACATAGTTTTTGTATATATGTAGAGGCGACTCACCTCTCACTTCGACCTAACATAACGTTGGTTATTCTGAGTTTGTCGGAGTGATTGCTCATGCTCGCTCGACTTGCTTTGGGACACGGTGATGAGTGTGTGTTGGCTGGCTGGCAAGTGCCCATCTCCGCTGACTGTGCTTACCTCGTCTTAGTGACTTTTCACAGTCAAGACTGACAGCCTCTAGGTTTAGTGACAATCTGCATTTAGTGACAATGCTCATCAAGGTGATATACCGCCGACATCCGAGTCGAAATGAAGACGGGCAAGCTCGAGGCGGCGGTGACGGCCGCGCTGTTCCTGGCGCCGTGCGGCGCGATCCTGGAGCGCTGCGCGGCCGACGGCTCGCTCTTCGCGCTGCACCCGGCTATGAACGCGCTCGCGTTCCTCGTGTTCATCCCCGCGTACGCCACGCTTCGCTCGCCGTCGCTGCGATTGGCCTACTGACCCCGTTCCGTTCCGTTCTCGCGGCCTATGACAGCGCGCTGTTCGCCATGCTGGAGCGCAAGAACGTCAAGGACCACGCGGCCAGGTACGGACTGCCATGCTGTTCCATGGCGCTGAGGTACGAACGCTAACGTGATGAGTTGCAGGATCTTCCTGACCAAGCTGCACCTGTACTTGAACTTGGCGGCGTGCGTACTCGTGGGCGGCGCGGGCGGCGTCGTGTACTCGGCCAAGAAGGCCGCGGATGAGAAGCACTTCCGCACGCCGCACGCGTGGGCGGCGCTCGTGACGTCCATGTTCTTCCTGCTCAACATCTTCCAGGTCCGTGACATCCGCTAGTGTCTGGTGACACCATTGGCATGGAAGTGACGTCTACAGTGAACTGATTTCTCATTGGGGACAGGGCCTCCTGCTGACGTTCGAGGGCGCCAAGGCCAACTGGCAGTGGAAGGACGAGACCCACGTCATGACGGGCATCCTCGTGTACATCGGAGGCGGTGTGTAGCCCAGCTAGCCAACTACTTCTCATGGCTACATTAACTCGATGACTAACACGTTGCGGTGATGACAATACGATAGTGGGGACGCTGGTCTACGGGCTGCACACGGAGAGCTGGGGCGCTGCCATGTTCTCGGTCGACCGCCAGTTCCAGATCACGGTGCTCGTCGTCGCGGCCAACGTGGCGCTCGTGGGCAAGTCGCTCTTCCTCCAGAGCCGCCCGCCCTCGGCCGCCTCCAGCACCACCAAGACCGACTAGACCGATCCCTGTGCCCCCTACAGTATAAACAGCGTCGTGACTGCGCCGAGCATCGCCATTGGATGGCAGTCACTGCTGTTGGGAACACATAAGAGATACGCGACGCTATAATAAACGTCATGGAAGCCGCGAGATGTCATCATCCTCCACCGCACGTTGCGCTCATCGCGCGTATCTACCTGCATAAATTGATCACTTTCACGATTACGCTTCCATCGACGAGGTATACGTAAGCCCAAAACAAGCATTTTACACTTGATAATTCTCCTTCAACTAACCTATCTAATCGAATGATAATTCTTATTGAATATATATTAGAGTTGGGAGCTTTTTGTCGAATTGTGACGTGCGGCGAGCGGACCGCCAGAATCCAGAGGCACCACCACCAAAACGCTCACGCTCATTACCAAAGAACCAAGGCCGAACGACAAGCAAGATGGTCAACAAGCTGGAGGCGCTGCTGCTCGGCGGGCTCTTCCTCGCGCCCTGCGGCGTCATCCTCACGCACTGTGCGCTCGCGCCGTCGCTCTTCGCGCTGCACCCGGCCGCCAACGCGCTCGCCTTCCTCGTCTGTTTTCCCGCGTACGAGTGTCGCTCGTGACGTCACATCGATTGTAAAGCTACCGTACTAACACTTCTCTGCTCTAACGGGGTGCTGTATGCAGCGGCATCTTCGCCATGGTTGAGCGCAAGGGCTCCTCGGACCACGCCTACCGGTACGTCAGCCATGCACAAGAGAAACACGAGCCACGCGCGCATCCAACTAACGCTACTACTGCTTGACACAGAGTGACGCTGACCAAGGCGCACTTTGCGCTACAGTCGCTGGCGCTGGTGCTCATGAGCGTGGGCGGTGTGGCCGCCTTCCTGACCAAGGAGGCGTACGGCAAGCCGCACCTGATGTCGCGCCACTCGTGGGTCGCCGCCGCCGCCGCCACATTCTCGCTGCTCAACGCGCTCGGCGTACGTCAGCCACTATTAACTTGCAAGTTGCTACTAGTGTCCCGTTGCTCACACGTTGCCTTCCAACTATGCGGTGGTAGGGCCTGGCGACGACGTTCTTCGGCGGCAAGAAGACCAACTGGCAGTGGAAGAACCCGGGCCACCGCATCGGCGGCACGCTCGCCTTCGTGCTCGGTGGTGCGTCTTGAGCGCCAAGTAGCCGTGTTATGGACTCAAGAAGGTGATAGACTAACACTTTCGCGGTTGAAACAGGGACGGCGGCCGTTCTGGGCATCTACAGCGGCAGCTGGGGCGGCTCGCAACTTGGCGCCGAGCTTCAGTGGCAGGTCGCAACCAGCGCCGGTGTCGCGTACGCGTGGCTGCTGCTGCGCGCGCTCACCGCCAAGTCAGCCGCCGCCAAGCCCAAGAGCAACTAAATGGCCGTGACAAGCGAGGTCCCCTCCTTCAGACGAGAGGCCGTTGATCGAATAGCTCTGATGCTCAACTGATCACCAACAGCCGAGTTACTCGCCTGCCAACGAGTTGGTGGGCTGCCCTACCGCCAGTTCAGTCTTTAGCTCTCAAGGTGCTTACACTCGACACCTCACGCCGAGATTAAGTGGCCATGACCTCTCAATACAATTGGTCTTCATCACGTTTCGCTCCAATGGCAGTGTGTTGGAATTGGTGAATAGAAAAAGCTGTCCGTTTCGAAGTGACTTTTTCTAATGGCATCAACCGTCCTTTTTATGAGTACCCATCGATCCTCCATAGTTTCTCCCTGATAAAATGTCCGCGCGGGCCATAATCAATTTATTCACCTCCTACATATTATAACATAATACATTTTATAAAAACAGTGCTCAACAAGGACGAAACAGTCCCGATGTTACCCAGATTTTAAGAAACTCATTGACCTTATTAAAACGATAAGTATCGGAGATTATTGTATATTGATGTTGACGGTACACTCCCTTGAGCTGGTCGACTCTGTGATGTGTGCCGTGCGGACCGCCAGAATCGCGTCATTCCCAAAGCTGCCAAGCACGAGACAAGCACGATGGTGTATACCCTGGACGTACTGCTGCACGGAGGGCTCTTCCTGGCGCCCTGTAGCGTCATCCTCACGCGCTGTGCACTCGCGCCGTCGCTCTTCGCGCTGCACCCGGCCGCCAATGCTCTCGCCTTCAACGTCTGCTTCCCAGCGTACGAGGGCCGCTCGTGACTACACGTCGATGATAGAGCTAACTTCTGACGCTTCTCTGCTCATGCGGACCCTGTGGACAGCGGCATCTTGGCCATGGTCGAGCGCAAGGGCTCCTCGGACCACGCACACCGGTACGTCAGTCCTTAGCATGAGAGCAAAGGTCACTTGATCGTTTACTAACGCTGCTGCTTGGCAGGGTGGGGCTGATCAAGGCGCACGCTGGGCTGCAGTCGCTGGCGCTAGTGCTGATCGACGTGGGCGGCGTGGCCACTTTTGCGACCAAGGAGGCGTTCGGCAAGCCGCACCTGACGTCGCTCCACTCGAGGATCGCCGCCACCACCACCGCGCTCTCGCTGCTCAATTCGTTTGGTGTACGCCTGCCACGGAGGACGCGTATGTGTTACTTGCTATCCCTTCGCTCACTTGTTCGCCTTCCAACTGTGTGGTGGTAGGGCCTGGCGTCGACATTCTTCGGCGGGAAGAAGACCAACTGGCAGTGGAAGAACCCGGGCCACCGCATCGGCGGCACGCTCGCCTTCGTCCTCGGTGGTGCGTCATCCTCCCCTTAGGTGGTGAAAGGCGCGTCGGACTGATCTGTCTCGATGTAACAGGAGCTGCGGCCGTTCTGGGCGTGTACAGCGGCAGCTGGGGCGAGTCGCAGCTCGGCCCCGCGCTGCAGTGGCCGGTCGCGGCCAGCACTGGAGTTGCATACGTGTGGCTGCTGGTGCGCGCGCTCACCGCCAAGTCGCCCGCCGCCAAGCCAAAGCGCATCGAGTGAGTGGGTGACGCAAGGCCTCCTTAACTAGACGACAACCAGCTCGGCACGCAGTGCACTTCGCGCACAAGCGCAAGATATATACAGCCCCGCACTCTTTTCTTCCGTTTGTACCAACCGATCACTCTTGTGTGGAAACACGAGCACGAGCTGGCACAACACTTGGGGCACAGCTTGTCTTCGCTCTCGGTCGTCTTCCCACACTCCGCCAACGGGTCGACATGTTATGCAGGCCGCTGCCTCCGACGCGCGGCTCGGGTTCACCAAGCACTCGGTGCTGCTCGTCCGCAAGGGCCACGAGGTGCAGCACTCGTAGGAGCTGGCCAACCTCCCGATCCTGAGCCGGCAGATCGCCGGCGCGCTCAACGAGTGCGGCGACTTGAGCCTCACCAGCGCGCGCTGCCGGCAGCTGCAGTCCATGTTGTCGCAGCCCGTGAACGTTGCGACCGCCGCGTGCTCAAACATGGCGGTGCACGGCACGCAGGCGCTCAACGTGGACGAAGCGCATGAGCCTCAGTAGCGACGACGACAGGAAAGAATCAGAGATAGATGATGGACAATGCAGGGTCAGCGTGTGTATATCAATCAACCTATCAGTGTGTGTGAGCACGAGCACGAATCGACTCCGAGCTCTACAGTAGCCTACAGCTCGTCCTTGAACTCGTCGGCCTCCTCCTGCGCTCCGGCCTTGGGCGCCGCCACCTCCGTATCAATGGGGAAGACCTCCTCGGCCGCCTCCTCCCGAGGCACGACGTTCTCGCTGCGCACGCCCTCGAAGGACGGCAGCGTGAGCGCGGTCGGGTACTGACCGCCGAAGTGGATGGTGAGCTTGCTGGCCGACTTGTCCGCGTCCACCTCGAAATCGGGCGGGCCGGCGACGCCCACGGACACGCGCAGCTGGTGCTTGTGCTTGAGCACGTACGAGATGGGCTCGAACACGAGCAGCGCCTCGTAGACCTGGCCGGGCACCAGCTCGCGCGCGTGCTGCTTGGTGAACGAGTAGACGCTCGAGCCGTCGCGCACGGGCGTGTGCACGGGGTTGAGCAGCGCCTCGGTGATGTACGTGACGCCGCGGCGCTTGTTCTCGTTCGGGAAGGGCACCTGGTAGTCCACGTCCTCGAGGTACGCGACCAGGTTGACGGCCGGCTTGTCGACCGAGAAGAAGAGGCGCAGTGTGGGCGCGCCCGTGATCTCGGTCAGCGGCAGCTCGGGCGACAGGAAGGTCGCGAACTCAGACGCCAGTGGTGCGCGGTCGTGGTAGTAGTACGGCCGCTTGCCGAACAGGTGGTCCAGCGCGTCCCACCGCGAGACGATATCGATCTTGGGCGCGCTTGATACTTCGAGCGTCTTCTCGCCCGTCGCGCGCGGCACGTCGTCGCTCATGGGCGGCGCCTCCTCGCCCTCGCCGGCCACGTACAGCACGCGGTCGCTGAGGTACGCGGGCGGCCACTGCCGATCCGCCTTCCAGCGCGAGTGCACGACCGAGTAGAAGTGCACGGGCTCCTCCTCGTCCAGCTTGGTGATTTTGGCGCGCTTGGGGAACATGTGGTGGTCCAGGAAGCGGCTCACCTCGTCCAGGTGGTAGAAACACTTCTGCTTGGACGTCGCGAACGGGTCCGCGTTGTCCACGCCCGCATGGCTCCACGGTCCGAGCGTCAGCCGGTGCAAGTTGTCCACGTTGGCCGTCGCGTTCTCCGGCATCGGGGGCAGCAGCGCCGCCGTGTCCGCGTCCAGCGTGTTGGTCAGGTATTGGTACAGCAGGATGGCCGAGTGCGCCGAGCCCATGTCGTAGTATCCGCCCATGGCGTGCACCGCCACGCCCGACGCCGACACGTCGCCCAGGTGGCGCAGCGCGTCCAGCTGCTGGAACGTCGCGCCCTCCTTGCTCTTGAAGGCGCCGTCACGGAAAGAGAGCTCGCCCAGCTCCGCCGTCCAGTTGGCGTTCTCGCGGTGCTGGTGCACGTAGTTGGCGAACTTGGCCTCGTTGTCGTCCACGCGGTACACGGTGCCGCCAAAGTAGTTGAGCATGATGCGCGGCTTGAGCGTTGGGATGCCTTCCCACTTCTGCTGGCGGTCGGTCGCGTGCGTGAACTCAGCGAACTCGCGCAGCGCCTTGGCGTTCTTGACGCCGCCCGGGAAGAAGGCGTCCGCGAACACGTCCACCGGCGCGCCGTTGAGCGACAGCGCCTTGAGCGCCGGGTGCTTGCTGGCCGCAACCAGCAGCGCGCCCACGCCGTCCAGGCCCTGGCCAAACACGGCCACCTCGCCGTTGGACCACGGCTGCTTTGTGACCCACTCAACCAGGTCGTAGCCGTCCGCCACCTCCTGGTCGCTAAAGTCGCCCGTGAGCTTGGCGCCCGCCGACGCGCCCGTGCCGCGCACGTCCACCGACACCCACGCGTAGCCGTTTGTGACGAAGCGTGAGATGTAGGCGTTGACGCGCGGGTTGGTGAACTTCTTGTCGTACTGCGTGAAGATGTTGAAGGGGAAGCTGATGTCGTAGCCGCGGCCGTGGCGCGTGGGGAAGACTACGGTCGGCACGGGGTGCTGCTTATCCCATAGGTAGTCGGCCAGGTACGTGTCCACGGCCAGGTCGACGCCGTCCGACATGGGCACGTACTGCGTCTCGTGGTGCGTCTTCTTGGGGTCGAAGAAGCGCAGCGACTCGTAGCGCTTGGCGCCGAACCACGAGTTGTCGTTCACGTACACGCCGCAGGCCACTGGGTCCTCGCGGTTCGAGATCCAGCCCGCGACCTGGTGCGCCGCCGCGATCGACACCATCGAGATCATGGCGTTCTTCATGTAGAACTTGGCGTTCGAGCGCCCCTGCGCGCGGTCGCCGCCCTCGGCCGGCGCCGGCGCCGCAGCAGCAGCTTCCGCCATGGTGACGTCGGAGACGTGGAGGGTGCGAAGGCTCTACTGGCGTCTGGGAGCTCGGACCGCTGCGGGAGGAGGGAACGGGGAGACTTGAGGAGGAGCGGCCTTGTTGCGGAATGAGAGAGCGGGCGCGTTCGGCGGGAGGGCGGAGGGAAGGCACCACCGCATTCCGAGCGACAAGGAGCTGGGGGGGGGGCGACGGTCTCTGGTACATGGTACATTTTGGTTTAGAGTGGGATGATGACACGCACTTTTCACATGGTGAGGAGGTATCGAGTATGGGAGGGAGCGGATCGCCACGTGGGCCGCGTCGGCATCGGAACCCGACCCCGGTTGTTGGCGGGAGTATCAGGTTGTAGAGGTTTATGTTGGATTTTTGACTGGAACAAAGTATTCAATACGGAATGCAAGTAAGGAGGAAGTGGTGTGCCAGCGTGCAACAGTCGACGAAACGCGAACGCTCGAGTTGATGTCACGAAGACGCCGAATTCCCATAGAAAAACCAAGTTTATTGATGGAGATACCCCCCAACTGTCGCTGGAGTCAAAATGAACACTGTAAGCACTGCAAACCGTACAGGCCGCGCGATCTGTTTGACTGGCGCAGAGCCAATGACAGAGGACGACGCAGGTGAATTGACGGGGTCGTGGGCATGGACCTCCTGTGTGCACTGCACTGACTGTGAGGCGGCACACGCCTTCGCGCCAATGAGCGCGCGGCAAGTCACCGACACGAGCTGCTCACAGCTCAATACCTCTTATAATCGATGGATATGCCCCGTTTTTTGTACGGGTTTCTTTTTCTGCTCATGCCTGTTCGCTCTTCCCATCAGCTCATCCTCCCTGTCAAACCTTATACTGCACCGAGTCGTTCGAGCCAGCATGGCTTCATTTTTCGTCGACAACATCCCATACTTTAACCAAGTCATTACGGGTTTAGCGGTCATCTCACTGAGGTCCGCTCCCTTCCCGCAGCAGCGCGTGCACGCCAATGACCGACTGCGTCACGGGGTCCAGCACGGGCGCGAGCTCGTACCGGAACGCCCGGAAGGCGCGCACGCGAGGACGCAACGCCGCCAATATGGCCGCCACGTCCACCAAGTCGCTCGTGGGGTCGGCGAAGCGCGCGTGCAGCAGGCCCCACTGCATCTGGTCCAGCTGCACGTGGTCGCTCAGCGTTTGCTCGAGCTCGAGCCGCGTCACGATCGTCCCAGCGCCGGCCACGTCAGGGAACAGGCGACTGGAGGCGCGAGCGACGTCTACGCGCCACTCCGCGTCCGTGAACGCCCACAGCAGCTGCCGGAGCTGCACGACCACGTCCTTCGGCAGCGACCACGACGACCAGCTCGCGCCGTCGTCGTCTGCCGCACTCGCACCACAGTCGACGACGCCGCGAAGCGCTTCCTTGCGCTGGTAGACGCCCTGCAGATCCGTCACCAGCTTGCCGAACCCGCCACCACCGCTACTACCGCCGCCGAGGTTCTTGCCGATCCACTGGACGCAGTGCTCGCTCAGCATGTCCTGGATGGACGCGCCCGAGAGCTGGAAGCCCCAGCGGTTGCCCTCGTCGTCCATGGGCAGCGCGTGCACGCCCACATTGAGCGCCTGTGTGCCGTGCACCGCCGCCTTGAGCGCAAACACGTTGAACGCGGCGGTCGCGACGTTCACGGGCTGCGAGAATGACACGAGGTTCCCTCGCGCGCTGAGCGTGAGCGACACGGCGCCCTCGGGTTTCCGCCGCGACAGCTCCAGCATGGCCTGCAGCTGCCGGCAGCGCGCGCTGATGGGGCTCAAGTCGCCGCACACGTTGAGCGCGCCGGCGATCTGCCGGCTCAGGATCGGCAGGTTGGCCAGCTCCTCCGAGTGCTGCACCGCGTGGCCCTTGCGGAAGAGCAGGACCAAGACGCCCACGACCTCAAGGCCGTAGTGGTCCCACACGGGGCACGCCAGCACCGAGTGCTTGATGAACCCGAGCCGCACGTCGGAGGCAGCGGCTTGCATCACGTGTCGCCCCATTGTTCGCGGAGGCGAGTCGGACCCTGAATCATCGGTGGCCGAGCTGCTATCGGCTGGTACAGACGCTCTCCGGTTCGTAGTGACCATGTCGGCTTCGTCCTCGTCATGGTGAGTGGGTGGCGCCTCGATCCACTCTCGTACAATGACGGCCGTGCCGTGCACGAGCACCCTTTCGAGCAATCCCTCGGTCGTGGGCGCGCGCAGGCGCTGGTCCGTGAGCACCGAGATGCGCCGCGTCTGCGCCGATAGCGTAGGGATGAAGTTGAGCGTCTGCTTGCTGTTGCGCCGGTGTTGGCCGTGCCCACCGCCGCCTTCCAGGCTACTCGCGCATCGGTGCGTCGCCGCCGCCTCCCGCCATCATAGCCGCGTTCGGCGCGAGCTTGGACGCCCACATGTGTCGCTTGTCGGGCTCCCAGAGGAACAGGTGCGCCTTCTCGACGCTGAAGATGGCCGTGCACGAATTGTAGACGGCGTTGATCATGCCCACGGGGCTCATCTCCTTGAAGAACGACATGGACGTGTCCAGCAGGCGCGCCACCTGCGCCTTCTCGCGCATCATCTCCTGCTTCTCGAGGATGCTCGCCACCACGCTGCAGCTCTGGCTGTGCACGATTGACAGGAACAGGTCGTGCCGGTCGAAGTGCAGCTTCCGCCCCTTGGTGGTGACCAGGTGCATGAGTCCCACCAGCTTCTTCCCGCTCGTCGGACTTGCGCTTGACATATTGGCCAGAGGCGCTAGCATGGTTGGAGAGCTGACAGCGTCTGGGTCGTCGATCAGCAACGGTGCGAAGAGCACGTTTCGCGCGGGGATGCCGCCAATACTGTCGACGTACGCGTTAAAGTGCGGCGCCGACGCCACGTCGTTGACGATGAGCACCTGCTGCGAACGCACCGCATCCTCAAGCAGCGAGCCGCGGTAGTCGTCCTCCTTAAGAGCGATTCGATACCGGCGCTTGCGGTGGAACGTCACGAGCTCGTTGTTGGCTTCGTCCACCACGTAGATACACGCGCTCTCGACGCCAATGATCTCCTCCGCGGACGCCCCGAGGCTAATCAGCGCCTCGACCAGATCGCCGTCGGCGATCAGCCGCCCGACGCCCCAGCAGAGCGCCTGGTTCTTCTGGAAGAGCTGCGAGTTCTCAATCGCCAGTGCAATGAGTTTCGTGATCGTCTGCAGCAAGAACTCGTCCTTCGACCGGAACGGCGCGCCGCCCGACTTGTTGATCACCTGCACGACGCCCAGCAGCGTCTGCTCCATGTGCTGCTGCTGCGAAACGGGCGTTTGCGACGGCGGCCGATGCTCTCCGTGGGGCTCGGATACAGTCCCCGTGCCTCGAGAGGTTGGGTCGTCCGGCCCGCCGCACTTGACGGGCTGTTTCTTGATCGTATTGCTCAGGATCGGCACGGTCAGCATGCTCTTGGTGCGGTAGTTGGTCTTCTTGTCCCACGTCGAGTTGAACCGCGGGTCGTCGTACGCGTCGACGATGTTGATGGGCTGCCACGTCTCAGCCACAAGTCCCACGATGCCGTGGCCAAACGGGATGCTCATGGTCGCCTTCCGCGACGCGTCCAGCACCTCCACGCCCGCGCCGCCGATGTCGCTCTGCCAATTGTACAGCATGCGCTCCGTGTTGTCGGCCACGAAGAGCGAGCACCGGTCCGCGTCCAGAATCTCCTTGGCGTTCTCGATCACGATCTTGCCCAGTTCGTCGAACCGCAGACACGTGAAGATCTCGGGCGCGAGCTGGATGAGCGTCTCCTCGTTGACCTTGTTGCTCTCCACCTCCGTGAAGTACGCCACCTTGGGCAACAAGCCGCTTGCGAAATGGCACAAGAGCGTCAGGAGCGCCTGGTCTTCGCCGGAGAACGAGTCCCGCTTCTCAAGCGCGATCGATAACCCCAAGGCCTCAACGCGCGCCGTCTTCCCGACAACCTGTACAACCGCGAGCGCCTGGCCATCGTGGATCACTGGCACTAGCAGTGTCGATGCGCTCGGATGGTCCACAAGGCGGTCCGTGCTGTCATTGGCATTCGACGAGAAGCACGCGTACTTGGATATTTGGCCTGCAGCGAGCAGCAGCGGTCGCTTGCTATGGAAGACCATGGACGCGAGGCCACACGGCGCGGTCCACGACTGTTTACCCGCATCGTTGCTCGTGTTATTCGACGTCGGGGTCCCAAACGGCAGGAGTTTGAAGCGCACCGTGACCATTTGCGGCTGCGGCTCGTTGTTGGAGCTCGTGGTTCTCGGCACGCGGCACCAGAACTCCTGCTCAGCCTTGTCGGCGACAAACACGAGCGTCTGCTCCGCCTGGAGCAACACGCGGCTCTCATGCGTGAGCGCGTCCGCTAGTTGATACGTGCTACAGCTCTCTGCAAGTGACTTGAGCGACCGTCCGAGCACCTGGAAGGCCGCATGGAGCTCGAGCATTTGCGAACCACACGCGCGCAGTTCGAACAGCCACTCGCGCGCGCTCGCGTCCAGACTCACGTCGTGCAGCGCCACCAGCGGATGAGCCACGAGCTGTTCAAAGGCGAGTCCTACGTGCGACGAGAAGCCCAAGGCTAACACATCAGAGCCAGGAGCAGCAGCGGGAGCCGAGGACTCAGCGTCGCTGGCTGCGGTCCGGACGGGCGGTACGGACAACAGCTCGCGCCAAATGTCGTCCGAGAAGATGCTGTTCTTGCCGTGAAGCGAGTCGCGCCGCTTGGTCGGCACCATCGCTTGGTTGCTGCTGCTGCTACTGGTGTTGCCGGCACCGCTCACGCTGTTGTTGGGCGAGTGGTAGAGCTGACGCGTCCGCTGGAGCCGCAGCGCGTTGTCTTTCTCTTGAACGGCGCGCTGCGCGTGCTCGAGCTGCCGCTCCAAGCGCGAGAGCTCGTGCGAGTAGTTAGCCATCTGATGCGCGTGTCGTGCAGACTGCTCTTTGCGCTCGTGCTCGGCGCGCTCGAGTTTCGCGGCGTACTTCTCCATCAAGTTTTCTTTTCGTGGCGGCGATGGTGCTGAGGAGATGGCGAGTTGGGGAGACTGGAGACCAACGAAGACGCCGCTTCTTCACTGAGCTTGCGACCTCCCGTGCGACTACGACGGTGGCCGCTGGGCGATAGCGGTGGGGGAGAGCACGGTGGCGATACCGTCCTCGGTGGACTCGCAGTCGCAGTCGGCGAGAGAGAGGGTGGTGAAGCGACCCATCTTGTCGCTATAGATCGAGGAGACTCCGGGTAGCTGACGGCATCGTTTGCCTTTGGCATGTGAGGAAGCGCGCATGATGACGACGGGAACGCGGACGACGTCGTAGCTGGGCGTTCCAAGTCGATCTGACTGCGCTGGCCGATCGAGAGACGGGCCCCGCGGGCACTGGTCGTCTGGAGCGCGTGAATAGTCTGCTTGTGCATGTTCACGTCGGCGCGTAGTGTCTGGATCACACGCTGCTGCTGCTTCTTCTCCTCCGTGAGCGAGTTGATCAGCTTGCACTGCTGCTCAAGCTGCGAGACGAGGCGCTTGTTCTGCGCGCGCAACCGCGTGACGACGGCGTAAGTGTTCTCGTCGTAACTGTAGCTCACGGCGTCGCGCTGCCTCGCCGTCTTGGCCTTTACTTGGCGAGCCCTCGCGCTGTGGTGGTGCAGTGGCGATGAATCAGCGCGACCTTCCTCACTGGACTTGTCCTCGACGTCTTCTTCAGCGTCATCGTCGTCGCCTTGATCGTTTCCGTCGTCGTTGTCGCTTCCAGCGCCAAGTTCGACTTGGCCGTTTGCGCTAGTGCCGCCGTGCTTGCTCTCCAACTCGAGCTCCGCCTCCTCTTCGCCCCCTTCGACGCTGTAGGACTCGAACGATTCGCCATCCGCTGAGTACGAGTCTTCCTCTTCCTCTTTTTCAGCGTTCGGCTCAACATATACGCTAACCAGCGCTGACTGCGGTGGGTCTGGGACGCGCTCCGGCATCATGAGCGCCTCATCATAGCTTGGAACCGGCTGATTTCGCGGAGGGTCGATCGTTTCGACCACGCTGAGCGGCGATTCCTTCTTTGGTTTCACCTTTTTCGGCGGCTTCAGCCGGATCTGCACGTGCATGACAGGTGCAGGCGGCATTACGTCCGCGGTCCTTGTCTCGGGGCGTCGCTGGTTGCCTGATTGGGCCGACTAGATCAGAAGAAAGGCCTCCTCTGCTCTTGATGGAGCTGTAGATTAAGTCCCACCTTCCAACCGCTTGCTCGAATCAATCGCGTCGACGTGTTCGTGTCCCGAAATTCCCACCGACATAACAGCGAAACGGACCCTCCTCGCCAGGGTCGAGACGATACTCACGCTCTCGCCAGCGCTTCATCGGACGTGTACCAGCTTCAGGGATGTCCGTGTCGTTGGGAGATGTGAACGCGACGCGACTCCCCTCGCCGCCGTCGTCTCCACTCGCCTCTCGACCTCAACCGCCGGGTAACGCGGGCCAATCCCCGCGACGGCAACAGCGCCATGCGACAACTTCCATCACAGTGCAGCGCCACTTGTCCCCGCGAAAGTTCCATCAGGTACAGCGCGAGCACCGAGCCGCGCTGTTGAGGAGCTTACCGCTGTCCCCACTCTCGCTCGCGCATCTAGAAGGCACAAAGCAAGCAGCCTCAGCGTCGAGTGACCCCGTTCCCTGGAACCCGGCGTGGCTCCCGTCTGGAGTGCTTGACTTCCACGGCAGCGATGACGACGATCGGGGAAGTGGGAACGAGAGACGCAGCGGACATATGTGGGCGCCTCCCAAAAGTTTTGACGTCGCGGTGGGCACCGTACGACTGCGCGAGTGGGTTCGGCAGTACGAGCTCGACTTTGCGCGCTACGAGTCGCTCGACAAGCTGGCGCAGGTGAAACTCCCGGAGGCGCTCGCACTCGCCGACAAGCTCCTGCATCTCCACACCAGCACAGTCAATCAGCGCGAACCACCTGCAACCCCAGACTCTCAAGCCAAGCGCGAGCATCTTCAACGGCATCTTCACCAGCGCCAAGCACCTTCTAGAGACGACGAGTACAGTGCGCGCTTCCACGAGCGATTCCGTGTCGCCGTGTTCGCGCATCTAATGGATCGAGCGGTGCTGTCGCTTGTGCAGTCAGCTGCGCTGTCACACGCTCGCTCGACGCTTCTGCTTGCGCGACGGGAGCTGCTGCGCACCATCTACGCCGACTACGACGAGCAAGAGCCTCCGACCGGAGTCAGGAAACGCGCTGCACGACCCACCACGACTAACAGCGACGGTGGCGACCACAACGACCGCAATGATGCCAATGGCGCCGCTGCTACTCGGCTGAACTCGCCCGCTGTTGACCACGACTCGGAGCTAAAGCCTCGCACGTTGAGCTTCTTGCGCAAGACACCGTTCGCCGTCAAGATGCGCGAGGACTCGCGACGACGCGCCGAGGGCTTCGCGCGGCACGAGGTCGTGCTTCGCCGCGTGATCCAGTCTCTCTACCGGTCGCTCGGGAGCGTTTTCCACGCGTGGAAGCGGTTTGCGCGGGCGAGAAGAGAGGAGCGACTGAGCCGCAAGGGCGCCCAGCTCACGGCCATGGTGGTGCTGCACCGCGGGCTGGTACGAAGCACGTTCGTCGAGTGGAGTAAGGCGGCGCTCCGGTCGAAGGTGCGGCGGATGCAGGACCGAGAGGCCGAGACCGCGCGCGTGAGGCAGCAAGAGGTCGCCGATCTCCGGAACGAGGTGTTCGTGCTCCGGGAGAAGAACGCGCGCCTTCAGCAGCAACTGGCCGAGATGCAACAGCGGTACGAGCTGGATCAGCACCCGATCCAAGAAGATGATAGCGATGACGAGGACGACGCGGGCTGGGATCCTGCGATGACCGGTCGACAGACGAAGAAGCAAAGCGGTGACCAACTTGAGACGACAGCCGCGGAAGCCGTTGACGAGACGTCAAGTGAAGTTGGTGCCGTCGATGGCGATGTCGCTGTTCCTGACATCACAGAAGAGTAATGAAAGCACGACGTCAGTCCGTCAGTCACCTCCACAGCACAATACAAGTCCCTGGCGCCTCCGCCCGTGAAGTTCACACGCAACTAAAACACTAGGCACGCAAATCAAAGAGCATTCCGAATAAAAACGAGAGAGCATCCCATCCATCCCATACAGAGCGCCACGAACCCGCGCACCGCGTCGCTCGCATCAGTCCAACTGGTCCAACTCGTCTTCCTCGACTTCGCTCGCGTGGCTTTCGTAGCTATGACGCCCGTCGTCGACGTCGCGAGGTGAGAGGGACGGCAGCGACGAGGAGAATGAGGACACCGACAAGTTCCCCATCGGCTCGTTCGCCGTCTCGTCGTCGCTTCTCGATCGAGCGGTGTTTGACGTGAGCCCTAGGTTCCGAACGCCGTTGAGCGTTCGCCGCATGACCTCCAAGAACGTCGGGAAGCCCGCTGAGGACGACGAGGACGACGATGCCGACGACTCGCGCGCGTGCTCGCCGTCATGAGAATGACGATCACCCATGTGGTTGTCACGAGAGTGAGACGCTTCCGTCGCGGCATCGCGGTCACGCGCGCGCATTTGCTCGCGCTCCTCGGCCTCTGCGATCTCCGGGATAACATGGCTGCGCCCCATCACCGAACTGCGGTCAGAGATCGGCGACGGGATCGAGCTGTACTGGCTCGACGATGAGGAGAGCACTTGGCCGCCGTCGCCTGCTCGCCTGTTAGCCGACGGGTGGTCGAACGACGGCCCGAAAAAGTCGTCCTCTAAAAACGCGTCCAGGTTTCCCCCCACTGTGCGCCGCCGCCGATTCTCGTCCGCACTATCGTCGCCGCGGAACGAGCCCAGCAATGGAATTCGGCTCTGGTCCTGTGATTCTTCGACACTACTGTCGTCACCGTCGTCATTCAAAATCGCCTGCCCATCGCTGGCCCCGCCTTGGCTTGGCCGAAGACTGGGAATACCAAAGGCTTCGTCAAACTCCTGGTGATCGGGTTCACGCGGTGTAGACGGGTTAATTGCTCGTCGGGTTGACCCACTAGATTGCCCAGAACCGCGACCAAGGCTTGCGAACGAGGACAGCGATGCCGGGGACACAATTGCGTGGATGTGAACGTCGATACTCCGTCGTGGAGGCAGTGTGTCGCCCGGGTTCCGTGGAGATGTCGCGATCAAATCACGAATCGATAGCGAAGTGTCTCGTTGCTCCATCAACCGAACACGCGCCGCAGTCGCTTGGCGTTGGAGGCCTGAAGACGAACGGCGACCACGCATCACTGAGAGTCGGTGCTGCTGCCGCTGAGACGTCGCCTGGAGCTCTGGTCGCAGCAGAGGGTCCAAGCAGCGCGCCGAATCGACAAGCATGCGCCCAACACGATCGAACACAGGCGCAACCAAATGCGCCATCTCCGAGACCTCATCCGCTCGATCCCACGCAGAGACTGCCTCCGCCACTCTTTGGTCGCTGGACGAGCTTCCCAGCTCCCCAAGGCTCTCGTAGTGCGCTTCATTTTCTTCTTCATGCGCCGCTCGCTCTTCTCGCACCTGGGCCTCGCACAAATCCGCGAATCGGTCCATGTGTGGCATGATTTCGTGCATCAAATCCCTCAACTGCGTCACCATCTCACGGACGTCGTTGCTGCCTACCCGCGGCACATCCTGCACTCGCGTTGACGGCACCGGCGACATCTGGCGAGGGTTCATGGTGTGAAGCGTCCGCGTTCGAAACGCAGCGATGCGGTCCGAGTCGAAGTCGAGCCATTCGTCCCATCGAGTGGGCCATCCGTGGTAATGCACCAGCACTTTACCGTTCGCGATGTCCATGACAGTGCACTCGAGCCACTGGTTCACGGTGTCCTTGACATCGATCCATTGACCCACGAAGAAGCGCCGACGTCCGCGGGTAGCGCGTCCTGGGGATGATGGTGGCGTCTGCGGCCCAGCTTCTTCAGCAAGACCACCTTCGCTCTCAGCAACACCTTCACCCTGATCGTGTTCGTGCGATGTGTTCGTCGCAACGGTCGACAAGACAGTGCGAACCGTCATCATTCCCTGCGCAATGTGCTCCAAGTCGAGCGCTGCAGCCCCACGGTTGCTGCTGCCAGCTACAGAAGGTGGGGCCAAGCCCATTTCAGCCGCGATGCTTTGCGAAGCGTTCTCCAAGTCGCCGAAAAACTCGCGGAACTGCGGCAGGCGTTGCGGCTGTCGCTCCGTCTCGCGACGACCTCCGTCAAGAGCGTCTCGCAGCATGGCAATGTTCAGCGCGTTGCCCGAAAGCCCGTCGCGGTCGCGACTCGGCGTGCGGCGCCGCAAGGTTGCCGGGCGGCCTGGCGCTCTCGCTCCCGCCGCCTCGTCCTGCTCGTCGGCAAACTCACTTCCGTCGTTGTCCGAGCCGTCGATCGTGCTGAGAAGGTGGCGCAAGCGGTCGCGGCTCCGTTCCCACACCGTCGACGTCTGCATCGACGTGTTCGTGGACGTCGCGGCGCTTGAAGTGTCTACTGACCCCGCAGCCGTCTCCGAACCCGCCGGCGCCGGCGGCTTGGCCACCAAATGCACCGTGTGCCCGTCCTGCACGTCGTACGTCGACAGCACGGCCCCGTCCTTCATCAGCTTGCCTATCGCGCGGATATAAACCAGATATAAGAGATCAATAACTACCTCACCGCGAGAGTAACGCAGCAATACACGGAAACGCACCGCGGTAAATGAGGCGCTGGCGCGGCGGCGGGACCTGCGTGACGCGCGCGACTTGCTCGCGGAAGGCGGCGATCGTCGTCGATGGCGTCGCGTCCACCTCGAACACGTGCTCGTCCAGCATCTTGAGCCGCACGCGCAGCCGGTCCTCCTCTACGGTCGGTGTCTCCGATTCGATCTCCGCGACAACTCGGCCGTCCGAGGCGTCGGAGGACGATGGAGGGCCCGGAGAAGCGCGAGGAGACGCCGCTGCGACGTCGGCGGCGTCATCGCCGCTCGGACGAGCGGAGGCGTCAGCGGGAGCGGCAGGAGAGGCGGCGGCGTCCATCGTCGACCGCCTTTCTCCTCTTCTTCACTTGTACCGAGCGTTCGTTTCCCCCTGTTTGTTGTTGTTTGCGTTGGTGGCGTTGTTGATGTTCTCTCATCAGAGTGATGGTTATTCAACTTGGAACGGTTCGTAACGGTTAATATAGTGTTGATGCGTCGGTTACGTTAAGTTAACCGTCGAGATTGGACCTTTCGTCGAAGCGCCTTGCTTCAATGCAAGACCTGCAGACGCGAATCGAACGGAAACAAGTGGTGGTGAGGGCGACGCTGAATGCTTGGAGTGTTCATGACCAAAGCAGCCGCCAACAAGAGCGGCACTTGCCTGCGAGGAACAACATTCGACCGGTTTCTCGAACGTTGCAGGCTCAGCCGGCTGAAGTGATTGATGCTTGGGCTGAGAAGTTGATTACGCAATTCGAACGTGTTTTGTCCGTTCTATAACAAGTTACAGAGTGCTTGCAGTTTTCAGACAAATAACGGAGCGAATCGGATTACTGCTAAATATCATGGTGGACGTTGAAGTTCATGCTTGCCTTTTACGTTTGTTGGGCATCATGGACACATTACCATGTTGATCTTATAAAGCTACGGGCTTATCGTGACGTCCATCTCCGTCCTAGCAATGGTTGCGAGCCTATATAATACTTCTGCTGCCGTCGGGCGCGCGTTCGGATCTAAGTCAACGCAGGCGAGACCCAGCGCCGCGATCGAAGGTAGTATTGCGCTCGAGAACTCAACTCGGAGCTCGCCCACGGACACCAACTGCAGTATCGCCGTCTCCGACAGCGTCGCCCCCGTCGAGCTCTGGCGTGCGTGTCGGTACGGCAACGTGTGTACGTCGAGCTCCGCGAGCACGACGCCGAACGAAAACACGTCCGCCTTGTCGTCGTAGCGCTCCCCCATGAGCACTTCTGGCGCCATCCATAGCGACGTACCGACACCCGCGGTCATGGTCACCTCGGCGTGCTCGCGCGAGACGCCAAAGTCCGTCAGCTTGGCGTCCAGGTGCTCGTTGAGTAGAATGTTCTTGGACTTGAGGTCGCGGTGCAGCACCATCGGTTGGAGCGAGTGCAGGTACACGAGCGCGTTCACAACGTGGATGGCGATCTTCATCTTGTCGCTATCGAAGCCCTTGGCGTGCGTTCGATCCTCCTCGAACGAACTCAGCAGGCCGCGGAGATCGCCGCCGTTCATGTACTCGGAGATGATGCACAGTTCGCTGAGCGAATTCCACGCGACGCCGACGAGCCGGACGATGCGCGGGTGGTCCATGCCGGCCATGAGCTTGGCTTCGGACAGAAAGGCGTTCACCTGCGCGATATCTCTCCTGGTTTCACGCGGCAGCATTTTGACGGCGACTTGATGGCCGTCAACGAAGCCAACGAAGACTTCTCCGTACGCGCCGCGACTGATCAGCTCCTTGATCACCACATTCTCGCGCGGGATGCGGGACGCGACAATTGTGTCATCCGTCCACAGACCGCCTTTGTAAGCGAGCAGCGCCTCATCCAACGTCATCTGGGTATCTAGCTGCTGCCTCCGACGGCCAAAGAAGCGAACAAGCACTGCGATCACCGCTAACACTACCACCGCAACGACGAAGACAACGACGGTGATAGCCCCGGTGCTGAGACCTTCTTCCGAGTCGCGAGCCGCCGAGTCGAGCGCAGATCCCGATCCCGCCGAAGTTACCAAGTTGGAGTACGGCCGAAAGAAGTTGTTGTTCCACTTTGGCATGCACGCGTGGCTCTCGATCTCGCCCTCGCTGACTGTCACGTTAAAGTACAGGCTGCCGGCGCACAGGAGGCTGTTGTTGTAGTGGAGCACGGTGAGCGTTCCGTCATCCTCGATCTGGCCGATGATGCTCGTGGACTCGCTGGTGACTTGACAGACGCCGACGAGCAGGAAGCTCTTGCTGCGGATGTAGTCGGTGCAGGACGCGTCGCTGTACTCCTCAATGAGAAGGAACGCGTTCTGGTCGAACATGTCGTTCGTGAACGCCATTCGGTCCGTGGAGCAGTTGGTCGTGGAGGAGACGTCCATAGCCGTGGCATTGCAGCCGAAGGCGTCCTGATCGCACTGGGACACGGGCGTGAAGACGAGAAACGTCGGAGAGAAGTCGCACGTTTTGCCGGCGTAGTACGTGGTGACCGCTTCGCTGGCCACGCCGCTGCTACTGCCATTGCTGCCATTATCACTCGCGGCACTTGCGGTGGAGCTCATTGCCTGCGGCGTGTCAAAACGCGAATGATCCAAGAAGACGGACCAAGCATCGGGCGATTATAGGTGAGTGGAAAGACCGGGGGACCGGTAAACACGCGTAAACAAGTGAATGCGGACGGCAACGACTGCAAGAGCCCACGAGAAGTTGTGAGCGAGAGTTGACCCGTCCCCATCGACCATGATAGACGGAAAATTAAAACAAAATGTTGTTATTGATATCATTACTGACAAAATAGGGTACTGCGTTTAAATAGTTTGCGACAGGACGACTTGCACCGCACCATTATAACGGATATTCGTCTGAAACACATGCCATTCTCAGATCAAACTGCGGTTCTCTACGCGATTACACCCCAGTCACGTTCAACGCAAACTGTCAGCGGTAATCCATACCCACACGCGCTCGAGCCCGAGCGTCACGCGTGAGCACTGGGCCAGGACTCCACCGAGCCACCTTTACATGCTCGGACTGCAACTCGTGGCATCAACAGGACAGCCGCCTCCCCTGTCTTTGACGTGGTGACTCGTCAACGCCGTTGACTCGACGGTCTCAACAATGGGACGGTACAGTGTCTGTACAGTACAAAGGATGTATTGTACACCGTGTGTAGCATAGTACAGGATGTGTGAACCCTGAACGCCCATGTCGAACCATCACTCGAACGTGCCCAAACGCGGCCAGCGTCTTCCTGCGCAAGCACGACCTCACACCAACACCGCTCGATCTTGCCGACATGATTGCATTGATGACAGTTAATCGAAAGTAGAGGCTGAATACTGTTCCGCCATGAGGGACGGTATGAAGAAGCTGCCGTACGGCACTGGCATCCAAAGCTCCGTCCGCATGTGCAAGCGTGCCTATGATACACCTCAAGCGGAGTGGCGTGTCGCCGTGGACAGCACATCTAAAGAATCCGTCGGAATGAATCGATACAGTACAAAAGTGCTGTGAGCGTGGCAACCACTTTGATTGGCTAAAATACTCCCCGACATTTTAATGGGTGGGCCACTTCCAAAACCCGTCAGAAAATGCAAACCCACGGGTTATGTACCCCCTTAGTCGAGAAGGGTTACCCTCCCTGAGAAGGCAGGAGTCCCTCTCCCTCGTCCTCTCTCCGTTGTGTAACCCGTAACCCGTAACCCGTAACCCGCCACCTCACCAACCATTTCCTTTAGACGGACTGCCGGGGGGTACGTAAGTCCCCAAAACGCCTCCGCCGCCGCTTTCTGATAAAAGCACACGCCCGCACGAGCACCTTCCCCCTTCCTCTCCGACGAGAAAGCACAGCATCTACGCCCTCGACAACCATGGTGCGCGGCAAGAAGATGGGACTCGGCGAGTTCCTCGGCGACCAGACGGCCGCCTACATCCCGGAGGCGGCGCTGCCCTCGGGCCCTCGCATCCGGTACGCGCATGGGGTTACACGTGTGGGGGTTATTCGAGAAAGGACGGGCGGGTAGGAAACTCACCGACATGTTGCTTTCTCTATGAATGGCGCGCAGAGCGGACGACGACGATGGGAGATACGACGGCGGGCGCGGCGGCGGACGTCGCGGCTTTGACCGCGAGCCCACGCGCTCGGACCAGTCGGACCAGTGGCGCGGCGACCGTAGCGGCGACCGCGGAGGCGACCGTTTCGGCGGTGGCGACCGCTTTGGCGACCGTGGCGGCGACCGGTTCGGCGGCGACCGCTTTGGCCGCCGCGGCGACGACGAGGACCGTGGCGGCAACTGGCGCGGCGGCGGCGGCGGTCGCGATGGCCCCTCGCGCTACGACCGCCCCTCGCGCGACGAATTCCGCGAGCCGGAGGAGCGCCCGGCGCACATGCGCCTGAATCTGCAGCGCCGCACGGGCGAGGCCTCTGCCGGCCGTGACGACGCCCCGCCGCGCGCCGGCGGTGACGACAAGTGGTCGGGCGCCTTTGGCCGCGGAGGCGGCGGCGGCCTGCGCCGTGGCGGCGACGACCGCTTTGGCGGCGACCGCTTCGGCGGCGACCGTGGTGACCGCTTTGGTGACCGTGGCGGCCGCTTCGGAGGTGACCGCTTCGGTGACCGCGGCGACCGTTTCGGTGACCGCGGCGACCGTTTCGGCCGCGACGATCGCGACGGCAGCGTCTCGAGCTCGTTCAACAACCTGCGCGTGAGCCAGCAGCCCTCGGCCTCGCAGGCCGAAGCGGCGCCGGCTGGCAAGAAGACGGTGGCCCAGCAGAAGCGCGAGGAGCGCAAGAAGAAGGCCGAGGAGGAGCGCAAGGCCGCCGAGGAGGCCAAGCGCAAGGCGGCGGAGGAGAAGGCGCGCGCCAAAGAGGAGGCCGCGAAGAAGGCCGAGGCCGACCGCGAGGTCATGGAGCAGGTGCTGGCGTCGGGCAAGAAGGGCGAGGCCCTGGCGGCCGCGGCCAAGGCGATCTTCGCCGAGAAGGGCCAGCCAGGCGGCGGTGTCGTGGTCGAGGCCGTGACGGCCCAGGCCGCGGACGTGGCCAAGGCGAGCGCTAACTGGATCGCACTGCCCGAGTACGGCGAGCTGCTGAAGCTGGCGCTGGCCGACACGGACAAGAAGAACCAGCTCGAGGGCCTGTACGCGCTGCAGGTGTTCCTGAACGGCCACGACTTCCCCAAGGGCCTGCTCGAGAAGTGCTTCATGGCGCTGTACAGCCTCGACATCATTGAGGACGCCGCCTTCTTCGAGTACAAGTACGACGTGGACAGCGAGGTGCCCGGTCGCATGAAGGCCATCATCCAGACGTCGACGTGGCTCACGTGGCTCGAGACGCCCGAGTCGGAGAGCGAGGAGGAAGACGACGAATAGAGCGCATGAGAACGCGGCGTGTGGGCTTGCGGCCACGCGATGGAAGGAGAGGGAAGTGTGGTGTGGCGGATGGAAAGCAAGACGGAGAGACTTTTAACATAGTAGGAGGGTGGGGTTGCAAGACAACGCGTTTGTTATTCGTTACGTCTCCGCATCTTTGGCTCGTGGTGGCAGGGCGACGTCGGGGCGGCTGCATGCTAGAAGAACGATGCCAAAGGCGTTGATGAAGGCGATGCAGTACTGTAGTTGTCTACAGGCATCTAAGCCACGGTGACAGAACACCATTGGTATCGATCGCCCCAGCCTGGTATACAATCGATCTATCAACACCACATCCACATTCGTACTTCATGTGCAACATGTTGGTTTGCATTGATGTGCCAGACCGGCGTCAATTATATTGAAGACCCATGGTGTCCTCCAGACGCTTTCAAGAACGAGTTTATACGTGCAACCGACATGGAACTCTCTCTCTCTTTCTCTCTCTCTCTCTCTCTCTCTCTCTCTCTCTCTCTCTCTCTCTCTCTCTCTCTCTCTCTCTCTAGGCCTGGGCGGCGAGCAGCGCGAGCGTGCCAGCGACCACGAGCGAGCCAATGGCACTGCCGCCGACGGCCGCGGCGCCGTTGTCCTTCGAGGCCGAAGCTGATCCAGCAGCCGACGCCGACGCCGACGACTCCGCCGAA
>JAADYG010000202.1:0-45540 GCA_023338115.1 Phytopythium boreale
TCTCTTTTTTGCCCCCCCCCCCCCCACCACTGCGTTCTCGCGCCGCCCTCCCATCCCCAGCAACGAGTTGCTCTTGTGAACAGTATGAACAGTACAGTAGAACATTTCGATTAAAACTGTACGTCAACGTGTCTCGAGGCGAGATTCGATGTACAGTTTAGCCGGAATTGGGGCAGCCGGCCGTCCGATGTCCGAATATCTCGGGTGAACGCGGCTCTGACGCTGACACAGCAGCGCGGTGACAGCATGGCGAGGACGCTGTCCAGGTGTAAGTTACTTGAAGTACTGTACTGTAATACCCTCTTCTTCTTTTTTGCCGAAATGCAAACTGCAACTTCCGTAAATGCCGCCGCAATCAAGCCACGCCGTCGCGACTGGATGGAGGAACGAGTCCTTCGTGACGCTACAGCACCCTGCTGCACTCGGGCGTATCACTCGAACGATGCCGCTTCGATCCGCCACCTAGCACGACGATCCTCGTTCGGTCATGACGGTGGTGATCCCCATGGGTGCGGAAATGGCGGGAAAATCGCATCTGCTACGCTGGCGTGGCGGCAATCAGCGTGCAGTACACTGTATGCTGCTGTTCTGTACACAGGCACCCAAGCAGAAGCGTTCGGGAGTGCGCCAGCTCATTCAGAAGGGCGCCGCCTCGTCTTGCAGTGGTAAATGATGCCTCCATCCTTGGGCGATGCCAGCGCACCGGTACACGTTCAGCTCCTTCGCACCGGCACGGGCTGAAGATGCCAGCGAGGGCGCTGAACCGGGCGATGGGCCGCCGTTCACAAGCGTTCTCGAGTCCGAATGCGCAATTGGAGGGCGAGTTGTTTTTCTCTTGGTATCCACCGCAGAAAGCGCAAACAGGACCAAAGCACCGGACTTTGCGAGTGGGATGTGAGTGAATGTGTTGTCGCTGTCGAGAAGATGGCGAGGTGAACGATGCGAGAACGCGTGCCGTGGCTCGGCATCGCCAACTGCAACCCTTCTCTCTGGCAGCCCCTGCACTCGGTGATTCTGTATCAGCACCAACTTAGGCGGACGCCAGCGCTCGCCGGTTCTCCGTCTCTTGCGCGACTGCCTGCTTCAATGCGCGGATAAACGCCGCCGTTGACGAGGAGCGGGCCTGCGCAAACGCGTTGCAACGCATCAGCACCAACAGAACTTGCCACTATCGCACAGAAGTGAGACCAGCAGGCTGGCAATCTATACCTGGGCGAAGAGGGCGTGGGCCTGGAACGGCAGCTTGCGCAGCGCGCGCCCGCTGAACCCTTCCACCGCCTTGGCGCATTCGAGAAGCGCCTGGGCGAGCTCGAGATCGTCCGGTTGGGTCCCGCTGGCGTCTGCTTCGAGCTCACAGCTAGCTTCCTGGCCGTCCCGCGGTCGCTGAGCCCGTAGGAGTTCCACGTATGGAAGAACCGGACGCTGGGATTGACGGATGATGCCCACTCGCTGCAACTCGTCGACGCAACTGCGCAATATCTCGTACCGCGCTCGTGTCGACGGCGGGCCGATATACCTGGCAGCCACCGCAACAGGTCGGTGAGTCACAAGTGAGTTCGCACGACTTGAAAAGAACCGGAAACGTACTGCTTAATGTCCGCGCGGTCGACAAAGGCGACGTCGATGGCGCCAGTGATGTTGGACGTCGTGAGCACGAGCACGTTGGGGTACTGCTTGAGCGCGTCCAGCTGCGTCAGCAACGCGTTCACCACTCGAATGGCGTCGGACGGGTCCGATCCGCTGGCCGCCGCCTTCCGAGCGGACGTGAGCGACTCCACCTCGTCTGTCGTTTCACAGTAGGGCAGCCGAACGATCAGTGACTGGCTACTCTGTCAAGAGAGATACTGTATGCGCGTCCACGCACCAATCAAGACGCAGATGAGCGCCTCGCCGTCTTCCACCAGCTCTTGGATCTGCCGGAACAGCTTCATGACCAGCTTGCCGCTCTCGGAGAACCACTAGCGAGCAGTCAAGGACGGTCAGCGATCACGTCTTAAACGGTGAACGATCAAGTCTCCGAGGCCCGCGCTCACCTTGCTGAACAAGCTGTGCGCATTGATCTCGAGCAAGTACGCGTTCGGGTACCTGCGTCCATATCGAAGTTAGCAAGGCCACTCACTCCAGGCGCGTAGAAATGAGCACTTCTCTCAGCCGACGAACCGTTCGGCGAGGCGGATGCTGAGCTTCTGCGCGAGCGCCTTGCACAGACTCGTCTTGCCCGTGCCCGGCGGTCCGTGTAGCAGCACGACGCGGTTCCACGAGATCAAGTGCGGGTTCACCTGGGCGTCCGCGAAGAGCATGGCCGTCGTGGCGTAGTCCAGCACGCTCCGCTTCACCGCCGAGTCGTAGACGAGCGACTCCCACAGCCCGTCCAGGCTCGCGGACGGCAGCACGAGCTGCTGAGTCGTCACGGCGCTGTCATCATCCTCCGCCGTCTCGTCCGCCGGCGGCTCCTGTGCAGTCGTAGTAAGTTAGCAAGCAGTTTTGCATTGAATGGACTTGATGCCGACGTGTCCACTCACGTTGCTCAGCTTGAACACGTGCACTTGCAGGTCGGCGCCCTCTCTCGGGACGGCGACAGCCTCCACGTCTTCTTCGGTCGAGCTGCCCCCGTCTAGGCACCACAGTTGGTCAATCCCTTTAGCCGTCTTGCGTTTGCGGTAGGAACGAGGACGGCAACCGCGTGCATCGTGTTCCGCGCACCTATTTCAGTGACGGCGATGCGCGCGACGTGCTCCGCAAGCGCCGACGACGCCGGGAACGCCACCGATCCTGCGTTATCGTCCGCATTGTTGAGCTCCAACGCGTCCCATGCAATCGGCAGCTTCACTGGGATGGTAGTAAAGCAGAGACGTGTGCGCGCACCTGCGGAGAAGGCCGACGCGTTGGCCGCGAGCGCGTAGGCGACCTGCACGCGCACCTGCTCGTAGTCGGCGACGCTCTCGCGCTTGAGCTGGACCTCCACTGCGGCCGCAACACATGCCAGCACAGGCGTTAGCAGGTAGCAGAGCCATCGCCACAGCCATACAACTGAAGATCGCAGAGCGGTAGTTCACCGTGGACGCGCCGCTTGCCGCCGCCGCCGCCGCCGTCCGTGTCCTCCATGGCGTCCATTGTCGCTGCGCTGTATAAGTTGTGAGAGTACAGACCTGGACAGGATGATATTGATTATTCTATTCTTCTTATAAACTGATGACAAATGAATGGTTGAACCTGTACTATTACATGGACAAGTTCTCTCAAAACTAATACTGAAGCGCTATTTTGACCGCCAGTGTAGCCATCTTCTTGATGTTGCAGCGACTGCTCACTCACTCACAGCCTGCTGTTGGTACTGTATGTGACTCCAGTATGGTGATGGCTGTCAACTCGGACCTTTCCAACGCCATATAAACGCATCGCAACGCCCCATGGAGGACGGCGAGGCCGCAGCGCGGCCGACAACACCACGCGCTGGTGATGCGACCGCCAGGCGTCGCTCGAGCGTGGAGGTGACGGCAGCGGCGGCGGCGGCGGCTATCTACGGTGATTTGGAGCCGTCGGCTGCCGCCCCCAGCGAACTTCGCGGCGACATCTTGGACTCGGTGCTCCGGCGCGCGGCCAGCGACGTCCTGACGGCGATCCCGGTGCAGCGAAGCGTTATCTTCACGTACGACCGCGTCTCCAACCTGCTCAGCGTGCACTTTAGTGTCACGAAGGAAGAGAACACGCCGGCGGTTGACAGGACAGCGGGCGACGCCGCAGATCCAGAAGAAGAAGAATCTGCTGCGTTCCCGCCGACGCTGGGCATGACGGGCGCGTGTTTCCTCCAGAAGCGATGCCTCCGCATGCAGGAGCCGCACCGAGTGAGGCACTTCCACGAGTCCGTCGGTGATCTGCAATAGACTAACCACTTTTATGCATTCAGCATCGTGCCTTCCACCGCGAGTACGACGTCCCAAAGGGCATGCAAGTGGACTCGATCATCTGCACGCCGCTCATCATTCGCCACCGCGCCATCGCCGTCATCCAGGTAAGCCTCTGCTTGACGCGAAACAGTGGATGACGGTCGCTTGCTGACGTAGCGATGCTCCTCTAGCTGCTGAACCGGCTCAACCTCGACTTCTTGGAGGCGCAAGACGAATTCAGCGGGTTTGAGACGACCGGCAGAGCCAGGGAAGGCGCGGGCGACTACCGCGACATCAAGCTTCATCGCACGCAGTCTATCAAGGCGCACGTCAAGATGGGCTTCTCCGCCAAGGACGAGCAGAAGCTGATCCAGTTTGCCAGCCACCTCGCGGGCTGTATCGTCATCATCTTCGCCCCTCTCACATGTCAAAGACAACGCTGCTAATACTCTGGCTTGATGATAGTACACGGCTGAGACGCGGCTGAAGCGGGTCGACGACAACAGCGTCACGCAAGCGCGCATCCGGGAGCTGCAGGCCAGCAACGCCATCGACCTGCTCAACATCCTGAACGCGCAGCTCGAGCGGCGAGGCAGCGAGGGCGAGGCGGTAGTCCCCATCGCCGGCGCGGAGTTCCCTCGGCCGTCGCATCAGCTTCGGCCACCCGCCGCCCAGGCGCCAATCGTGCCGATAGAGCTGGTAGGGACGCTGATCGCCATCATCCGACTGCAGGCGAGGTTCCGCGCGCGGCGCATTAGGCGGTGCGAGAAGTTCACCGAGGCGCTCGAGACGTTCCGCAAGCAGCACGAGCGCGTGCGGTTGGTCGTGATCCTCCAGCGCGTCGCGCGCGGGTGCCTCATCCGCAAGCGCGTCAAGAAACAGCGACGCGCCGTCGCGGTGCTCACCCGCGTGTACGACCACTACCGCTTCCGCCTCAAGTTTGAGACACACCGGCACGCCAAGAGGATGATGGGGCAGCGCAAGCGGAGTGTCGCGCTCCCTCCTCCCTCCGCCACGAGCAGCAACTCGTTCAGGCGGCGGTCGGTCATGATGCGCGAGTGCGAGCAAGTCAACAAGACGCTCAAGAGCGCGACGGCCATCCAGCGGCATTTCCGCGGCCACCAGACGCGCAAGCTCATCAGGCAGATGACGGGCTTCACCAACCTGGGCAAGGGGCTGCGCAACATCGTCAAGCTTCAATCGTTCGTGCGCGGCAGCCTCGCGCGTATCCAGTTCCGGCGGACCAAGGAGATGCTCAAGCTGCGGAGCATGCAGACGCCGCCTTCCGTCTGCCTTGTACGTCACTTGGCCGCTCGCTCAACTATAGAGGTCGCCAGCTAACGTCGTGAATGTGTATGGCCGTGTAGCGGATCGGCATGTCGCCCTCTTCGCCGGATCCCAGCGCCAAAGGTGCAGAGGAAGTGCGGTCGGCGTCCTCGTGCTGCGTGTATCGACTCCCAGAGCGGCAGAGCAACGCGCACGTGGTGTGGCACCGCTCCATGGCACCCCGTCACCGTCTTGAGGCGCTATTTGACCAGACCAGGAGCCATGCGTTGGGGGATACACCGCCGTCGCCGGCGCGTATTGGCGCTCGACTGGCCAGCATCGACGCTGTTAGGCCCAGTGACGGTCTTGAGCCTGCGTCGAGGCGCTTGGTAGCTGCGAACGAGCCCAGCGTGAAGCCGATTCGTCCGAAACTTGGAGAGATGCAAGCTGCGCCCGCTTTGATATCGCGCGGGTCACTGGCGACACTCTCACGGGCGTTCCCTGGCCTTGTGTGGGAGGTACCGCAGAAAAAGGGGACGCCACGACCGCCGGCAGTTGAATATGCTGCCGATCGGTCCGTCTCGGGGATTCACCCAAGCTTCTGCTGCTGCCACCGCCGCCGTCGCCAAAGTGTCGGGGCCGGTAGTAATAACAACGACTCGCGCGGGTCCTTGACGCCTTCGAGCAGTAGTGCGACCGTCGAGAACAGACGAGTCAGCGCTAATTCCCCGCCTGCTTCCTGCCGTTGCCGCTGCTGTCGCTCCATTATCAGTAGCGAGAACCAGTCCAACAGTGTCTTGGAGCGCTGCGATGAATTCAGACGCGAGGCCTTTGCCTCTGCGGTCAGACATCACTCCACGCTCCCAGAACTGGCTGGCTCACTGTCAAGGACACGGTCAAAGCCGCGACTGAGCAACAGGCAAGCGGAGGGGCCACTGCTGTGCTGTCTACTGCCCGCACAGCCCAAGCTAGGCGCGGCCTTCGAACGCGCCGAGCGTCGCCTCAAGTCCCGAGTCGCCTCGATCAGTGGCGACACGACCTCGTCGGCGTCACTATCAACTTCGCAGGCATTCTCGGTGCCCAACCCGCCGCGACCAACCGACGAGCGGTCAGCTTGAGGTAGTTAAGAGCCAAATCACGAGAGTTGGATGTCAGAGGCCGCAGAGCACCAGAAGCATACGGTATTATACAATGGCTGTCAGCCAGTCTGAATGCTGTAAGGTGTTTAAAAAATACTCGAGGAGCTACCATTCTCGTCGTGAACAAGCACCCTGTCTGCACCTACATCACAATCAGGTAGCTGCACAGTGTTCCTAAAAGGTCCGTGCTCCTCGCCTCCTTCCCCCTCCTCCTAATAGCGCGGTCGCGAGCGGCTGGAAGAGCTCTGACGCCGTGACGTTTGGAACTCGCCGCTGCCTGTGGCGCCAGCGCTCGAGCTCGGCGGCAGTGACGCGCTGCTAGAGACCGACGCACCCTCGAGCTGCATCCGTCCGGCGCCGGCCAGTCGGCTCGTGCCCGCCGAAGACGTCGAGTTGACGAGTTTGCCGTTGCGGAACTCCTCCGTGACCGTCTCGGTGCGGCCGCTCGCGTCGACGGTCGTCGTCGTCTTCTTGGTCACGACGTGGCCGTTCTGGTCCGTGAAGGACGACGAGCTGACGCTGCTGGAGAACGACCCGCCGCCGCCAAAGTTGCTGAAGCTGCTTGAGCTGCTCATGAACCCGCCGGCGTCCGCGCCAAAGCCGTCGCCGAAGAATGAGTCCATCATGGACGCCATGCCCCCGCTGCCGCCTCCGAATCCCATCCCCATCATCGACCCGAAGCCACCAAAGCCCATGTCGTCGTCCATGCCGAAGCCAAAGCCGCCGCGCTGCTGCCGACTCGACTGGCGCTGGCGCTGCCCTCCGTTCGGACCGCCAAACCCGCCAAACAGCTCGGCGAACGGGTCCGTCCCGCGGAAGAAGGCGTCAAAGATGTCGCGCGCGTGCCGCGCCGAGAAACCCGCGCGCCCGCCAAAGCCGAAGTGGTCGTGGTACGCGTCGGTGTCGGCGTAGAACCCGGCGTCGCCGCCGTTACCAGCCGCCGCGCCCGGCTCCAGCCCCGCCTTGCCGTACGTCTCGTACAGCGCGCGCTTGTCCGGGTCGCCCAGCACCGCGTAGGCCTCGCCGATCTTCTTGAAGTACTCCTCCGCCTTGGGGTGGCTCCGGTTCTTGTCCGGGTGCCACTGCACCGCCAGCTTCCGGTACGCGCGCTTGACGTCCGCGACCGTGCAGCTGTGGGGCAGCCCCAGCACCTCAAAATAGTCGTCCGACTCGAGCGCCTCCATCGTGTCGGTGTCACTCGCCGCCTTGTTCTCCTTGTTCTCGCTTCGACACGCTTCGTCGGCCGGTTCTTTCGTCGCTCCTTCTTCTTGGGCCTCCTTAACTTCAACGTTAACGACGCGCTGCCTCTTCTTGGGCTTGCGCCCCGCCTTCTGCTCCTTGGGCTTTGTCTGGTCCGCCGCGACTGGAGCCTGCCTGCCTGAGGGTTCTTCCGCTTGCTGCTGTGATCCACCCGCCTCCTTAGCGCCGCCGCGCGTCCGCTTCTTGCCCACGAGTTGCTGCTGCACTCTCTGCTTCTTCTCCTTGCCCGCCGGCATCATAGTGACGACGCGGTCGCCGTTGGCGCCGCCCACGCGCCTCAAGCGGTTTCGATGTCGCTGATTGGCCATCTACGTGGAGGATCGCGCGATTTGATTGGAGAGCCGTTAAAGTTTTGGGTGACAAGCTAATTTTGGGTCGGACAAGGAAAATGAAAATGTGACAACAGCTGGGAAGAGGGCGGTGACTTGGGCTAAGACAAGAGCGCCTACCAGTTTTTTATGCGAAATTTCTAGAAAGCGCCCAACCGCCAGTGAAAGTTTTTAACTTTAACCGGCGCGATCTTGTCTGTGAGCTCCCCCGACATTGTGACAGTGGTTGAAGTGTATAGGTTACGCGTACCCAGGTTTATGGGCTACCACGCTAAGTGCGCGAACTTAGTCGTCGGGTACACTCATCCCGTGCGACGATTGATGCACATCACAATGGGCAGAATGGGCCACCGACGCCGTCACTTTGACTTGCGATTTCTCATCACCTAGCGGGCCATTCACATCGCCAGACCCTTCACCACGAAGCCAACGCGTCGCGCATTCATTTCCGACCTCTCGCAGCGCCTAGACCGTCCTCCTTGCTCCGTAACGGCGCCATGACGAGACTCCTCGGGTCGGTGCTGGCGCTCTTGGCGCTGGTTTCGACGGCGGCGACTGCGCTCGACGGCAATGACGACGTGTTCCTGCAGTTGGAGGCCGACACCGCGCGCGTGGAGGAGATCTTCGAGTACCGTGGGAGCTCACACTACGAGTTTGGGCTGCGCATGGGCGAGCGCTTCCGCGGCAAGATCCAACAGCGCATGGCGCTCAACGCCAAGCTGCAGACGCTGCTCCTGCCCTACGTGCGCACCGCCGAAGGGCGCGCGCTGTACGAGAAGTACCTCGACTCTCACTCGCGCACGTTCCCGGTAAGCCATCCAACCGGCCAACATTGCCGACAGTTGACTGGCTGATCGATTGGTGCGACTCGACCACAGCAATATATGGCGGAGCTCCAGGGCATTGCGGACGGCAGCGACGTCCCCTTTGAGGTATCTGTTTACCCGTGTTACATCAAACACCTCACCAGTCCCTAGCTCACCATGATATCCTGACCTGCCACAACAGACCGTCTTCGTCGAGAACCTGAGCGAGGAGTTCGAGGACTCGGTCCCGACGGCGTTAAATACGGACGCGTTCCCCGTTTCCGAGCGCGAGCCAACGCTGCGGTGCTCGGATGTCGTGCTGACATCCTCGGACGTCCACGTGGTGGCGCACAACGAGGACAGCGGCCTGCAGGACGTGAACCGCACGGCCATCGTCACCGCGCAGGTCGGGAGCGACCCCGAGTTCGTGGCCTACACGTACCTGGGCGACCTGCCCTCGGGCGCCTTCGGCTTCAACCGCGCCGGCGTCGCCTTCACGCTCAACTGTTAGTATGATTGACGCATGATGACGTCTCCAGCGTTGGGTCTAATGGTTCCGTGTGGGTTGTTCACAGTCGTCCAGCCGGCGGACACCTTTGTCGGCGGGCTCGGCCGCGGCTTCATCTCGCGCGATCTGCTTGCGGCGCGAGACGCAGACGACGCCATCAAGCGCATCACTCGCGTGGGCCAAGCCACGGGTCACAACTTCCAGCTGATGGACGTGGCGACGTCGCGCGTGTGGAACATCGAGGTCGCGTCCTTCGACCGCCACGTCGTCCACGAGTACACGGCCTCCACCGACGGAGGTGATGGCGAGGTCGCTGCGTACTTCCACGCGAACCAGTACCAGAGACTCGAGATCCCTCAGCCGCCGTACCAGAGCAGTCTGCATCGCATCAAGCGGTACAGCGAGATGGACCCGCCGTCGAGTGTTGCCCAGGCGCTGGAGGTGCTGGGCGACCAGGCAGACCACCTCTACCCGGTCTTCCACGACGCAGCGTCTCACCAGCGTGGCGAGTTGTCCGGGTGGACGCTCACGACCGTCGTGTTCGACCTCCCGAGCCGCAAAGCCGTCTCGTTCCGCGGCAACCCACGCAACCACGACGTCAAGCTCGTGTGGGACCTCGACACGCTCCAAGTGCACGCGCCGGCCGACCGCGAGACCAGAGGAGACTGGTACGACTTGATCACATAGAGACGTCTCTTTTCCTGTCTTGGCGCGGTTTGCAACAGGAAACTTGGTGACGCTTCGTGCCCTCACAATGAGACGTTGCATCAGTGTTTGTCCGTCGTGGATCTACAGCGAGTGGTGGTGCGTGGTGAGCTTTTGCAGTGCGTAGAAGCAGTAGCCGATGGTCTCGGCGTACACAACAACGGGGCAGTGCTTGAGCGCGTAGCTGATGACGAATAGCGCGTGCACGCCGAGCCGGCTGGCGAACCGAGCAACGCACACGATCAGTACCAGCTCCGCACTGATGTACGCGAGCGCCAGCAACTCGTGCTCCAGCAGCTCGTTGGCGGATAAGCAAGCCAGAAAGAGGTTGAACCGGGCGTTTGGCAGGCTCCAGAGCATCGCCATGGCCGTCGCTGTGGGGCAGACCGAGAGACAAGCAAGAGGGTAAGAGCTGGTTGTATCGCTGGGGCAGGGTGAGCTGACCCAGTAGGTCTACGAACCGTAAATGGCCAGCAGCAACAGCGTCGTGAGCCTCTCGAGCAGGAGCGTCTCGCAACTGACCAGCAGGTCGCGGAGTCGCGCGTTCTCGCCGCTGCCGCGCCGCTTTTTGATGCTGTCGCCGTGTCCGGAGAGCGCCGACCTCGATACGCTGATGGAGCCGGAACGACCCTCGCTGACACTGTCTGCTGTTGCGTGCGGATCGCCGGTGGTGCCTCGTTGCGCTTGGCGGCTCGTTCGCCCGCTGCTGCAGAGAGGTAGCAGTCTCCACGGGCGCCGGGCGCCGCGTGCAGTTGCCCGCGATCGACGGCGCCGAGTTGCGAGACGGCAGGGCGCGCGCGCGAACCACGACGCCGTTCCTGGTCGTGGCCCGCGGATTCTTTGGCTGCGCGCAGTAGACTTTGGCGCTCCGACTGTGACGAATGCGCGGGCGCGCCGCGAGCAGCTCGCGAGGGAACTCGATGCTGATCTCGGGCACTTGGCTAGCCGCTTGTTGAGCGTCTACCTCGACGGGCGTGGACGCCGCAACTGCCGACACAGACGACATCGGTGGAGCTTCGTCGTCGGTCATTCGGTCGATGTCGACGCGCTCCGAGGTCGAAGTGGTGGTCAAGGCGGATTGGACGAGCCAGTCGGCGCTCCAGACCTGCCGACCGGTCTTGTGTTCAAGGGAGAGCTGCGATATGAATCGCAGGTGGACGCCAACTTCGAGAGCGTCGACCGCAACGATCCCAAGCACGAGCCAGATCGACGGTTGGACCTGGAAGCAGGCGATGTGGAACACGATGAACACGGCCTCCCCGCTCACGGCCGCGGTCTCGATGCTCGCTCCGGGGAGTCGCGCCGCCATACCACTTAGACGTCGCTGGTAGGGCGGCTTGGCGACGCGGACCACCAGCAGCAGCAGCACGCGACCCCAGAGCGGCGCGACGGCGAACAGCGTCATCGTTAAGCTGAGCAGTGTGGCCACCAAGATGCGGATGCCCACGACGCTCAAGCTTGAGCGAACGACTCGCCGCCGCCACGCCCAGCGGGTCGCGGCGGGCGACTTTAGAGCTACGAGCACGCAAAGAACCAACGGCACGAGCAGCGATACTCCGTTGAGCATGTGATTGCCGGGCATCGGATACTTCCAAGTGAATGCCGCGATAATCCACGGGACCTCGGCGATGGCTGCCATCAGCAGCGCGAGAGCAGTTGCTGAGGCACCGCGCCCGAATCGAGTGGGGATACCAAGGGCTGCAGCACGAGCAGCTCGCCGCAGAGCGCGATCACGGCGTTGGCGATGACGGAGCGAGCGAACGCGCCAGCATTGTGAGCCGCTCCGAGCCTAGGGTCCGAGAGCGGGATGGAGGTGTCGAGCGCCAGGAGGAGCGCGAGGACGGGCAGAGGGCTGAGCGCAACCAGCGCCGAGACGCGGGGCGTGCTGGCCGTGCGAGTGTAGTGCTGGAGTCGCAGCGCTCGCTCGATGGCACTTCGGCCTCGAACGACCACGGGCGTGCGCGGGAAGCAGCAGCAGAGGTGGGCAACTTGACGGAGCAGACTGGCGGCGAGTGGTGGCATGTGCGGTTGGAGCGGCGGAGCTGGAACGGACGGTGGCACTGGAGCCGGTGCCGTCATGATGCTGATGATCGATTTTGTATTCTGATGCCTTGGGGTGTCTGCGTCGTACTTTGTGATAGGATGATCACGGCGTTCGGCTGTGTGGGGGAGAAGGAGATAGCGCCGTCCACGAACACGGTGGATGCGAACCGAAGAGCTATTTTTTGCGTCGCGCAGGTATGTTCTTTGTGCTGCGGTGAGCTGGCAATGGCGACGTGAGAGCGCTCGGCGCTATTCAAAAGCGACCGAGCGACAAAATAGCATTCACGAACAATTTACAGGTTGAATCCCCATCAACGTGGTGTCTGTTGACAATGAAACGGTGACCTGTTCAACAGGAGGGAAGCGTCTTAGCTGGTTGTATTATGGTCGAAAACTCCCGGCCAGAACATGGCTGCTCGCGTTCCCTGGTGTGTGGCGACTTGCCTTACGCCCACTTGCCGATGAGCGCCATCGTGCCGGCGCCCAGCCAGAGCGCGAGGTGGATCGCGAACCGCTGCGCCGTCGGGCGCGACAGGAACTTGTCGTTCGTGGTCAGGTTGTACGTCATGAGCTCCACCAGACCCGTGTACAGCAGGATGCCGCCGGCCACGCAGTTGAGGACGCCTTCGACCCAGAGAGCAGTGACCGACGAGCTCGAGTACGTGGTACGGATGGCGATGCCAATCGCCAGGCCGATGGGAGTCGTCACGGCGAACGCGAAGTTCATGAGGAACAGCTTGGAGCGCGACTGGATCGACTTGAGCGCCGACCCGCCGATGGCAATGCCCTCGAAGAACTGGTGGAAACAAATGGCGGCCAGCAGCGTCTTGAACTCACTGCCGCCCGTGACACCGAGATCCAGGCCGATGATGACCGAATGGAAGATGACGCCAATTTCAAACATGGCGGTCGCGATCTGGCGGCGGATGGTGCGCTTGGCGTCTTCCCCGTGCTTTGCCGCGGCCGTGTCGTCCTTGTGGTAGTCGGCATTCAGCACTGAGCTCGGGTCCTGCTGGTCGGGCGTCGCGATGGCAACAGCAGCCGACGATTCCGCCACGTGGGTGTGACCGTGCGTGTGCGCGTGTCCGAGCGTCGACGTGCGGCCCATGAAGAAGACGGCGCTCTCGCACTCGATCAGGTGCATGACGACGAGCGTGATGAGCACGAAGGCGAGTCCGAGGGCCTCGTAGTTCTCTACGACCGCGCCGAGACACTCGTTGCTGAGGTCACCAACACCATCGTTGATCATGTGAATGAGACCTGTGGCGACGACGACGCCGAACGAGAAGGCGAATAGTGCCTCGAGCACGATCGAGTCGCTCGAGACCTGGAACTTCTTGGCCGCCAGCGGCAGCAGCGTGCCGGCAGCCGAGACAGCGAAGACGATGAAGATGGCGCCGACGTGCAGCCCCATGCCGTAGTCGGCGTCGTCCGAGAGGTCGGCGCAGCCGCAGCAAGTCGCGTCCGCCATGGCTGTTCGTCAGGAGGAAGCGGCGATCAACGTTTAGGTCGGGAGAGTATCCGGTAGGCGGAGAATTCAAGAGTGAGGTGTTGGGGGCACTGTGAGGCGAGGCGGATCTCACCGAGAGAGAGAGAGAGATCCGACGGCACCGCCGTCTTCGGACAAGGGACTGTATCATTTCGTGCCGGAAGGCGCGTCACATGGCAACAGGACAAAGTGGATGCGGACAAAGCCCCCGGCTCACTGTCAGTCGACGAGCGGCGGGAATTCTGCTTTCTGCATGGTGGTCGCCGTCGGACAAGCATGAGGGGCGGTCGCGAACGCGCGAGGACAATCTCACCAGTGGCGACGCAGCAAGAATCCTATACTCGGAGTATACTCGAGCTGGTGATGTGGTGATGTGAAGAGGCGATGACCGAGTCGCCGGACGCACAGGCGGTGCGAGTGTTGTGCTGGGTCGGACGAAGGGGAAGCAGACGCGAGTTGCATGTCTTCGAGGGAGACACAAACGTTTGGCTGGCTAGGTGAATCTCGAGGGCGAAGGTGCTGCAACAGTCGGGTATCGTGGACCGCACCAGACTGTCATTGATCGGACAAAAAGCTTGGAGAAACGCCTGCAGTTGCTGTATTTTGTGGTCGAACCTGGGTGTGATAGATAGGGAAAACTACTTCTCTGTCGGAAGCCGACAGCTCGGCGTGCTCTACGACCGCGCTGCCTGGCCATCCGGCCTCTAGCTCCGCTCCTTCGCTCTCTCATCTCTCTCATCTCTCTCTCTCTCTCTCTCTCTCTCTCTCTCTCTCTCTCTCTCGGTAACTCAAATAGTGTTATACGATGGCTTACGCCCACTTGCCGATGAGCGCCATCGCGCCGGCGCCCAGCCAGAGCGCGAGGTGGATCGCGAACCGCTGCGCCGTCGGGTGCGACAGGAACTTGTCGTTCGTGGTCAGGTTGTACGTCATGAGCTCCACCAGACCCGTGTACAGCAGGATGCCGCCGGCCACGCAGTCCAGGATACCCTCGACCCACAGCGCCGTCACTGACGAGCTCGAGTACGTGGTACGGATGGCGATGCCAATCACGAGACCAACAGGAGTCGTGATGGCGAACGCGAAGTTCATGAGGAACAGCTTGGAGCGCGACTGGATCGACTTGAGCGCCGACCCGCCGATGGCGATGCCCTCGAAGAACTGGTGGAAGCAGATCGCGGCCAGCAGCGTCTTGAACTCACTGCCACCGGTCACGCCGAGGTCCAGGCCGATGATGATGGAGTGGAAGATGACGCCGAGCTCGAAGATGACGGTCGCGATCTGGCGGCGGATGGCGTGCTTGGCGTCCTCCTCATGCTTGGCGGCGGTCACGTCGTCGTTCTTGCTGTGGTAGTCGACGTCCGAGGGCGTGCCCGGGTGCTGTTGGTCGGGCATCGCGATGACCATGGCGGCCGACGCCTCGTCCTGTGCGTGGGCGTGGTCGTGCGCGTGCGTGTGCGCGTGTCCGAGCGTCGACGTGCGGCCCATGAAGAAGACAGCGCTCTCGCACTCGATCAGGTGCATGACGACGAGCGTGATGAGCACGAAGGCGGGGCCGAGCGCCTCGTACTCCTCGACGACCGCGCCGAGGCACTCGTTGCCCAGGCGCTCGATGCCCTCGTTGATCATGTGGATGAGGCCCGTGGCGAGGACGACGCCGAACGAGAAGGCGAACAGCGCCTCCATCACGACCGAGTCGCCCGCGACCTGGAACTTCTTGGCCGCCAGCGGCAGCAGCGTGCCCGCGGACGACACGGCAAAGACGATGAAGATGGCGCCGATGTGCAGCCCCATGCCGTAGTCGGCGTCGTCCGAGAGATCGGCGCAGCCGCAGCAAACCTCCTCCTCGGCCATGGTCGTCAAGTAATGTACTAAAGCACTTAGTAGATAGGAAGGTGGGGTGTCCGAAAGGCGGCAGGTTGGGGAATGAGGGGAGACGCACTCGACCAGAGAGGGAGGACAACTGGGAAGACGGCGGGCGGGTGCGGAGTGAGAAGAGACCGGCACCCCGATCGAGAAACCGCGAGCCGCCGTCGGACAAGCCGTTCGTCTTGTTTGGTGGTTGGTGCTGTGTGTGCTTGGGGTTGGTGCGCGCCGCTCGGTTCCGCGCGGACCGGTGCGTGTCAAACGTAATCCGAGTGAGAGGGTGTTTTACATACTGAAACCAAGTGTTTTTTCGTTTGTGCGGGCGAACTGTAGCGTCCGCCGTCGGACAAAAATGGAAGGCGGGCGCGAAAAATGACGACGAGGATGAGCTGATGATACACGTGTAGCCGCCGTCGGACAAACTGTGGCTTATTTACCTGTGAAATGGTATATTTGAGAATAGTCAAGGCTTTACAATTATGATTTCATAATGCTTTATATTGTTATAACTAATACTAGTGCTTAGTTGATATTATCAGTTTAGCGATGCTGTAGCCAGGTTGACACGCGAAAACGTCACACTTGTCCGCGGGTCCAGGGTTTGGATCCGGGGATTGCTGGCCCGATGGCCGTTGACGAAAAGCGCGTCTAAAAGACGCGCAAAATGTCAAATAAACACGCACGCCGAGCCAAAAGCCGAGGGGAAATGGCGCGTTTTTGATTGCGAGCATGCGCGACGGCCTGCCTGCTTGTCCGACTGCCCGACTGCCTGGATGGATGCGCTGCACGCGTGGAAACGATCGCCTCCGTGTTGAGACCAACTCGTTCCCCTGTGGTCCAGACTGGACTCTAACTGTACACACAGTTGTGTGCTTAACACGGTACTGGATCAGCTGCATTCAGAGCTAAAATGCGACAGCAAAGCGACCGTAAAACAAGGGAGGTTCGTGGGTCAGCGCTGGGTTGCCGCGGTAGACCGACCCGATGCATCCCAATGGCAGTGGACGACCGATGAGCGCGGGCCGCTGAGTCGGCGCGCACTCGGTCCTGCGTCTCGGGATGGCGGAGACATACACTTTTTAGTCGCGCGGCGTCTCACGGCGGTCTGCCATGGCGGTACAGTGTGCAAACACTTTGGTGGTGAATGTGAGCCGTGTGTACAGTAATACCGATCCCGACCGTGCTCGCTTACTATAGTAACGCGTCGCCGTCGGAGCGGGCTGGGTCTGCCTCTCGGCAAAGCCCGAGAGCTGGATGTGTGTGTGTGGCCGCTTCGAGGCGTCTGCTGCTCGAATCTGACGGCTGCCAAGCTCAGTTCGCGTGGAGATGGGATGAATTGTCGCGCTGTCGCTTGTCCGACGGCGGCGAGGCGGAGGTGCGAGTGATGCCGCGACGGTCACAGGGCGAGTTCGTGAGCGAGCTGGGCACAAAGCTGTTCAGCAGTCGGAGGGCAAGGGCCAATCGTCCAAGTCTGGACCTCCGACGCCCGTGCGCTAATGCAGTATAGAGAGTCCGTGCGTGTGGAGTGTTTATAGACGCTCACGACCGGCTTCTTGCCGCATTACACCGCGGACAGCAGCGTCGACGGCAGTGGCAACCGCTGGTGCTGCAACACAACCCATTCGTGTCAAATAATGCTTTGTGTTATCTCCAACTGTTATTCGCGACTTCAAACCCGAAGATTGAACACTCCAACAAAAATTTTGATGAAAACATTCACTAGAACAAGTACATCACAGCGAATCCATGGCGTGTCAGTCAGTACACCACACACAAGTTTCCTGCCTGTCTTCAAACCACCGTCACGCGCTTGTTGTTGCCCCGCCGGCCGCTGACGCTTTCGTCGGCCGCCAACTCCTTCCACTGGCGCCAGCTGCGCTGGAGCACGCGCAGTCGGGCCTCGCGGTGAACGTCCGCGGGCTTGTGCAGCCCCACGACGTCCCAGTCGCCGAGAGACGCCACGAACTCGTCATGAGCAGCGGAGGCGACCGCGGGCCGCGCCAGGTACGCGCGAGCGAGCACTGCGACCGACGGATATAACTGCGTGCCGGACGTGCGGAACCACGAGAGCACGTCCACGCGCTGGTACAGCTTGGCCACGTTGTACTGGCCGTTCTTGAGGAAGATGTCGCCGCCGGACGCGAAGTGCTCCCACTCGACCGCGAGCGACTGCCAGCGCTGCCACGCCTGCTGCTCTGCCTGCTCGAGCTCGGCCGTCCGCAGGGCCATGGCCTCCGCTGCAGCTGCTGAGGCGCCCACCTCGCCATCGTCGTTGCTCACGTTGCTGTTCCCAGCACTAGCGAAGCCCAGTGGGTTCTGAGACACGGAGGTGCGCTTGCTCGGACCGTCCATGGCAAGCAGTGCGCTCATTTCGTCTTCGTCGCTGTCGTCGGCGGCGTTGTCATTGCCACCGACGTTCCCAACCGCCGACGGCTCCGGCTTTTGTTGGCTGCGCTTGTCGTCGCCACCCGCCGCAGCAAACTCGCGCTCTGCGAGTGCCATGAACACCGTGCGGTGCTCGCTGCGCAGCTCGTTGTCCGCCTTGGTGACTTCGTCGTGGTCGTCAACGAGGCTGGCGACCTTGGACTTGATGCGCGGGTCCAGCAGCATGGCCTTGATCTCGTTCGTGTTGGGTGATTGGTGGAATCTCACGTCGATTTCGCTGCGCAGGCGCGTCAGGAACCCTCGCGTCGTCGCCGTCAACTGCTCAGCCAGCCGTGACTCGCGCGTGGCGTTTTCCGCGTCACGGTTGCCGTTGGGTCTCGCATTTAGCTCCTCCAGCGACAGGCACTTAAGGCTCTTGGCGTTTAGCGTCACTCTGAGCAGCCGACGGAAGAAATGCGCGTACGAGCTCGAGACGCGCCGCGGGTGCAACGTGTCGAGCTCCAACTGGCTCGTCAGCTGGTTCAGCACGGCTTCGATCTCGGCGATCGTTTGCCACGCGTCACAGGCCGCGAGCTGCGCCCAAATGCGTTCGCCACGGTCACCAGCGTCCACGCCTCCTGCGGATGCCGACAGCGTGTTCATGGTCGGAGTCGTGGCAAAGTATCGGCTGTAAGTGGCGAAGTTGAGGCAGCTGCGCTTGAACAATTCGTACAGGTACCCGAGGCGCGTGTTGGCGTTGATTTCGCTGAGCGCGGCCGGCTGCGCGTGGTAGAACTCGCCAATCTGGTACAGCTTTCCCCTGCGCGCGGGGTCCTGGAAGAACGCAAGGAGCTTCTCGAGCGAGTGCTCGAGCCAGCGGACCGAGTAGGGCTCGCTGTCGTACTCGGAGGCGCCGACATACCCTAGCGCGTGCAGGAGACTCGCGTTCACGGCATGAATCAGGTCGTCCTCCTGGCGTGTCTTGACAAACGCCGGCGTGCGGTCAAATTTGACGCTGGAGAACTTTTGCAGCGCGTTCACGTCGATCCTATACGCATCGCTCAGCGTGTCGCGGATGGCCTTGTGGTTCACCGCGTCCGTGAAATCGGCACTGTTCGGCGTCGTGACGGGCAGCGGCTGGGCCACGAGCGGGAGCACAACGTGACGCCACTTGGAGTCCACGAGCGCGACCGAGAGGCCCAAGACGTCCGCGCCGCCACTGACAGCGCGCACGTCGCACTGGAGCGACACGAACGGCCGGTCGCACGCGGCATGTCGCTCGCGACTCAGGTACTGCTCGACGCCGTGCGCGAACTGCGCGAACTCCATCTCGAGGTGCGTGTCGAAGGTCGCAGGCGCCGATAGCTCCAGCGCTGGCGTCTTGCTCGCGACCGCCAGCAGCCGCTGTAGCTCCTCGTTCTGCGTCTCCGCGTGCGCCAGTCCTGTCAGATCGTTCACGCGTGTTAGTCATTAGTGCATCATGCCATGTAATGCCCAGTATAGACGACAGACGGGTCCTTACCGGCCGAGATGAGCCAGCGGTGCAGCAGGAACAGGATCTGCTCGGGCGACGAGCGCGCCGCCGCGCTCTGCGTCTGCCGGCCGACCGGTCGCGGCGGCGTCGCGCCAGCCGGCGGTACCGGCACCTGGAACGGAGCGGACGAGCGGTCGTTCGACATCCCCTGGTCCATGTTGACGGCGTCCATGTCGCCCGCTTCCTTCATCAGCGCCTGCAGCTGCTGCTTCCTGGTCATCTTCCTCGCTCGCTTCGCGGGCGGCGGCGCTGCCACTGCCGCCGGCGACGCGGACGGCGTCGAGATACCCGTCGGTCCGCTCGAGAGGCCGGCGCTCATGTCCGCGTCGGTCGCGCCGCCAAGACTGGACCGCTTGGCGCCGTTGCCGGCGGACCGCCGCCGCGACTCGCACGAGACGGACGGGTGGCGGCGCTCGAGGTGCTTGACGGCGTTGGTGGACATGCGCTGGCGCATGAGCGCCTTGGTCCACGCGGACGGCGACACGATGGCGTGCTCGCGCTGCAGCTCCTCGGCGCACAGCAGACACACGTGCGTGTACGGGCTGCCGGGGCGCCGCGGGTCGTCGATCGGCGTCTCCAGCTGGTGCACGTACTGCCACACGCCCAGCGCCGTCTGCGGTGCGTGCCGCACCGACAGCGGAATGCCGTACGCGTCCGCGGGCTCGCCCTCGAACGCACCGTCGTCATACTGCGCCGGGACCGCCTTGCCGCGCATTTTCTTGGTTCAAACGCGGGTAATACGCCGGGGCTAATACTTTGGGTATGAGCTGGAGCCGACGAAAGTATGAGTGAAGGCGGTGGGGGGCGGTAGGGGGAGGAAAGGTCAGTTTTCTCATACAGGAGGGGCCACCCGTTCATACCGTAGGGCGGCATACAAGCGTCAAGTGCGATGGCCGACTACCCCAGGATAGTATGGCATACTCGGGGTCATATAACAAAGTGTACAGTATTCATGTGGGACACTTCATACAACTGTGGGAAAGTGATACTGTATGGTGGTCTTGAAGTGTGTGTGGCGTCGTTTCGGGTCCCAACTCGTACAGGGAAATGGCCACGGAGAAGGAGGAGGAGGATGCCTCGCTGCGCGATCGGCTGGCGGCGCGCGAGCGGGAGAACCTGGCGCTGGTGCAGTCGCTCCACGCGCTCAAGACGCAGTGCTCGCGGCTGGAGGGCGCGTGCCAGGCGCTGGCGGCGCGCGTCGCGCTGGAGGCGACGACGAAAGCGACAATAAGGGACTCGTCAGTGTCTCCTGCCGCTGTTACCGCGTCGATGAGTGGCCACTGCAGCATTCTACATCCTGGTGATGGACAGGAGGCGAGTATGGGGACGGCTGGATGCGATGGCGACGACAGAGTCGTCGACACCGCGGTGGAAGGTGTGCGGCGGGGCGAGAACGAGGTAGATACCAGCGGGAGACCGTTTGATACAGCTCTGATCAATGCAAAGAGCGATGCAGACGTCGATAACCAGCAGGGAGCGGCGTATTGGCGCGTGCGCGCAGCGAGACTAGAGCAGTTACTGGAAGTGGCGGCTAGGAAAAACCTCGCGTTTGAGGACACGATCGCGCGGCTGGAGGTGCAGATACGGGCCATGGAGCGGCACTGGGACGCGCTGCACCCTGGTCATGCCGCCAAGGGCAGGAAGAGCGGCGTGGGCTCCATCAAGACCGTTTCGACAGCCAGTAGTGCTATACTATCGCTGTCGTCGGCGTCAAATGCTCCTGTAGCGACCGATCAACAGCAAGAACCGGTATCGACAGCGCAAACGAGTCGGAGCGAAGCGATGCAGCGAGAGATCAAGCGACTGCGAGCGGACATCATCAAGCGCAAGCAAGAGGCTGCGCGGTTGCGGTCCGCGGTCCAGCGGAAGGGCGAGGTGCTGGCGTACGAAAAGGACAAGACGGCCAAGCTCCAAGAGCGTCTGAGCAGCGTCACTAGTAGCTCTCAAGATCTCGTCGAGGCGCAGACGCAGTGCGTGGAGCTGCGCACAAAGGTGAAGGAGCAGGCGCGGCAGCTCCAAGACGTGCGCCTTGCTGGGTCGGCGTGCCATGAAGACAACGTTCAGCTGTCGTTTCGCCTGCAGCAGACCAAGAAGGAGCTGCTCGACGCGAATATGCGGATCAAGGCGTTGCAGACAGAGAGCCAGCGACCGCGCTCGAAGCTCGCAGACTCGGTCAACGGTGGCAACATCAGTGTCAGTGACGGCGGCGTCGGGTCTTCAAGCCGTTTTAACTCGGTCAAGAGGTCGGGAAGACCCGCTCCCGGTTCAAACGAGGCAGTAGCAGCCGCAGAAGAAGAGGCCAAGGCTCTGCGGCGGCGAGTATTGCAGAAGCACGAGTTGATCATGCGGTGCAAGACCCAGATCGCCTCCTTGGAGGAGGAACTCGCGAGAGAGGGAGCCTCATCGCTCAAGCTAGCGCAAGCCAACCGGTAACTGCAGCAGAATCTCAAGTCGCAGCTCGCGACCTCGACGCGCACCGTTTCGCAAGTGCAGACCGAGTCGCAGGCGCAGCTCAAGAGCAAGCAGCAGCAGCTCAACGGCCTGCGCGCGTCCGTGTACGACGTGTTTGAAGCCTTCGTGTGCTGCTTCGAGCCAACTGCGAGCGTAAGAGACGCTAGCGGTCACAACGACGGTCGTTCAGGGATGCCACCGTCCATTTCGAACCAAGACGACGCCAGCAGCGACTCCAGCGGCGATGACAGGCTCGATAAAGCGTGTCGATGGACTGATTTCTCGCTTGACGACCTCGCAACGCTGCAAGTGAGCTCTTTGAAGCGAAGCGCCCGTCCGAGCGGTTTAGCAGTGGAGGAGGACGCCACGTGCGCGCAGTTGGAGGCCAAAGTGGCGCTCAGGGCGCTGGAAAAGGCGCTGGATCGATGGCCAGAGGACTGTCGGGCCGAGATCTGCCGAGTGCTGGACGGCATGTTCGACCAGCGACGGCAGCGGTAACATACGAATACGATGGTGAGACTGTTCCTCCCACCCGGCAGGACTCGAAAGCCGATAGTTTTCTCCCATCGGACCAATCCAGGAGGACAGTCCAGCCCGTCTTACGTGGCAAATTGCTATTGCAGATATTTTTGGCGAGCTCCTCGGCGTTTCGACTCCGTCTGGAGACTGCGAATCGCGGTTTCAAGGCTTGTCGCCGTCATGTATTGCCCTCATGTCCAGTACTCAAGACAGCGACGCGGCAATAACAGCCTCGCGAGCTATTTGCGTCCATCGCCGACCGCACTGCTTCATCTTCGGCAAGAGACAGGAGACCATCTTCACCTCTCGCTTAGTGGCGCCGCAAGCAGGAAATCCGCCCGATGGACCGCGTGGTCGACGCATGTCGGCGTGCGCACGCGTGGCGGTCGTCCCACCAGTTCCTCGGGCGCTACTCGGTCGACAAGCTGCAGCAGTTCGACCAGTACCAGCGTCAGACGTCATTCGCTCGATCAATCGGCGTGATCTCGCTTTCGGTTGCGGTCACGCTCACCGTCCTTGTCGTGTTGTTCGCCATCGACACGTCTGATCATGACGACGGCATTGTCGTCTCGGTGCAGTCGGCACTTGGACACGCCATTGTGGGCGGCGCGATGGCGCTCAGCTCGCGCCAGGCGCTGTGCATCCCCGCGAGCGAGTCGTCGCTCTTCGTTTCGCTCTCCGTCGGCGCTTTCGTGGGCGTTGGGTCCGAGCTGGTGCGGCACCTACTGATCGAGATTTGGCAGACGACACCCGTGCCGATGGGCAAGATGTTCGTGGGCGCCGCGATGGCCGCGCTCTTATTCTCTTGGAGCTACGCTCTCATGAGGCGAAGTCTCCGCCGCCGGTGGGCCAAAGCGCGCGCGTACGCGGTCGTCTTCGCCATGCAAGTCACGGTCGTGAGTGCGTTCGTGCTCGTGACGCTCGCGTTCGAGTCGGCGACGTACGTCGGCCAGCTACTGCTCATCCTGGTGCACTCGGCACTGCGCGTGGTCGCGACCAAGCTCGTGTGGCTGCAGGCGCGCAAGCTCAACGACCTGACCACGGACGTGACGATCTGCTTCGCCGAGATGGCGGGCGCCTTGTGTCAGACGGCGTGTCTTCAGCGCGTGCGAGGCCCGGAGTTGGGCGCCCTGCTCGTCATGATGGACCTCACGCTGGTCTCTCTCGACATGTACGTCTACGCCACGCGCGAGTACGTCGTGGACGGCGCCTCGACGCTGCGCACGAGTGCCAAAATCATCGAAGGCGCGCTCGACGCGCTGTGCGGGCCAGATGCAGTCGAGGAGGAGCCCGGCGAGACGAAAGAGGACCAGGCCAGCATCACGTCGTCTAGAAGGCGAAGCTACGTGACCCATGCGACGCCTTCTGGTGGCGCGATCTCTCGGTCGTCCGCATCGACGACAACAACGACGCCGAGGATGCCCTGGACCAGCCCCAACACATCCGACGGCGGCCCGTTGTTCCGCAAGAGCGGGGTTGTCGTTCTGACCGAGGTGCAGGCTGTGCTGACGCCACCGACCGAGAGAGTAGCGTCTGCGAAAATGCGCCGCACAGCGTCCGACTCGCACAGCGGCGACGCCACCAAAGACTGCGACGTGGTCAAGAAGGGCGTCAGGCGCGGGAGCAAGACCGGACGGCTGCAGTTGACGCCGTCGGAGCGACGTGCTGCGTGGAAGAACGCGTCGGCCTCCCCATCGCGGCGCCGTGGGGTCGGCGGCAGCACCAACAGCATTGTCGTCAGCTCCAGTACGATCACCATTTCCACCACAACAAGCACCTTCAGAGTCGTTGGGACTGACACTTCCGCGCCGCAGTACTCTGGAGCGCTCGATCCCAACAGGGAGGCAACAACGACCGAAAGCAAGGTCGAGGAGGTGACTTCTGTGCGTCCGTCCAAGAGTCAGAGGAAGAGCACGGCGCACGCTGTTATCTACTCTGCTCCGTCGGCCGAGGCCACAGCAACAGCAACGCCAACCGCACCATCGACAGCCAGCGCAACGAGTCCAGGGGAGCCGGTAGGCAGCAGATCCCGCCGACGCGCCAGCTCCGTGTTCCTGACGCCGCGGCTGTTCCAAGACCACGGATCGAAGCGGCTGATGAACCTGAGCGCCGTGCCGAATACTGCCAGGCAGGTCGTGCGGCCCGCGCAAGCGTCGAGGCCGTCGCAGGTCAAGATCGACGGGCTCGCCGTCATGCGCAAGGACCAGGCGCGCATCCTGGAGCAGACACTGCAGCTCATGTCCTCGTTCGAGGCGCTCATCGTCGTCCAGTTCATCCACTTCGTCGTGCCTGTCATCATCGGTACGTTTGCCCGCCCACCTAGATCTACAGCAGAACATGCCGACCGACGTATGCTCACGGCTTGCCACCTACTACTGTGACTGATTGGCAGGGCTGTTGCTGCTCGTGCTGTGGTTCCTGCCGAGCCACCACACGAGCGTGCTGCTGCGCGACCATTCATGCATGCAGGTCGTCACGATGGCGTCGGTGGCGGTGGCGTTCGGTGCGCTCGAGGCGGTGCCGCTCGCGCTCCTGTGCTACACGACGCGGAAGCGGTACGGACTCAAATCGACGCGGCTGCTGGGCTTCGTGCTCGAGCACTACTGGATGAGCTTCCACGGGAAGCTCGTGGACGTGTTCGTCGTCGCGTTCCTCTTCCTGTCGCAGCACTACGGCGTGGTACGTGCAAACGCGTAGCCCACGTACGTTCAGAACCATCTCAATGACACCGTCGCTCCTTGCGCTGCTCGCCAGGCTTCGACACTCGTTGACAAGGCGTGAACGCGAGCCCAACGTTGCAAGGGGCGTACTACAGTATGGGGTGACGGCAGTCATATCGGAATGTAGCCATGTCAAGCCCTTCAACATGGCTTCATTCAGCGTCACTCTCTCGAAACTGGGACCCCGACACCTTGCGTTTCACGCGGCAAATCCTTGGTGCCGTGGTTGAAGCGCCGACGCGTCGGGACTGTTTCCCCCGAGCTGCAAGTTGCAGTGGCGTTAAATGGGGCCAAGGCTTCAAGATTACAGCGGCGGCGACCGCCGGCCCCAATGATCCAGCCGGCCGGCCCCGCTTGAACCTGGCGTGACCGTACAGTGCTGTAAAGTACTGTAATAACAAGTGAGACCCAAGTGCAAGCACGACCGGCCGAAAAAACACTGGACGAGGCAGGCGAGCCGCTCGACTGTCGCTTGTGGGCGGGATTACTGCGCTCTGAGATCCCCCCGCCATCAAAGGATGAGGGTGGCGGGGCGGCTGGCTGGCGGTGGACACTGCCTCGTCGTCCAGTGAACTATACTGTAGAGACCCCGGCTGACTCGTTGGGGAAGTGCTCGATGGTAGGAAGAACGGAGCAATAGACACGTTGAGACGCGAGGCGGATGCTTGGCAATCAGCGAGAAGGCGGCGGCGTCGTGAGCAGTATCGTCTCGTACTGTACAATACGTACTGTACGTACACTGGCAGTGTTGAGGAGGGGGGAACGAGAGCGTCTCATTGAGAACAGACCGAGAAGTGAAAGTGTACCGTGACCTTCGGGTCAAGTTCACACGGGTTCCTTCCGTGCGATCTGATCGCACACGTTCGATGGTTCGCTTACGTACTGTACAGCAGTGCTCACTTGGATTCTGTATGGAACGGAGAGCCCAACAGCGGACGAGTGAACTTCTGATGCGATGCGTCGCGTGATGCCTGCTCCTCCGTGCTTACGCATCGGCGTCACGCCGTCGTGAGCTGGCTGGTGCGCTGCTCTTTGAGCTGCTTGGGCGTTTCACGCTTGATGCGTCGACGCGGGGGCGCGTCCTGATTGAACGCGTGGAGAATCTCGCGGGCTCAAGCGGGCGGCTGTCGCAGAAGCCACTGAGCATCGCGGCCGTGTTGATGCTCGTAAGCCAGCGAGGGCATGACGCGTCTCGCCCGTGTTTGTCTCTGCTTGGCCGGGATCAATTACTCACGTATAATAAGCACCCACAACGTATTGCAGTGTACTGTATCGTCATGCCGAATAGATCGTGCTGGGCGTCAAAGACGCTCTGCGCGGTGGACGAAGCCGAGCGACCGGTGCTAGCGTTTGGCCGCCTCATTCGTCGGTCGAGCGTTTTGCTAGTGCTGGTTCAACATGTGTGCGCTTCTCTTGCTTCGAAATGGAACGCTCCACCCGTGCATGGGCGCACAATCAATCCCCACTCTTGGGCGCTTACACATCTTGCTGGATTCCCGGCCTGGGATCCACGCTCCACTGTCTTCCTCGATACTGTAGAACTGCGGCAAGCCAATTGCAGCACAGAACAACCACGTTGAGCTGCCCTATAAGATAGGCTGGAATGTAACCAAGTATAATGTAAAACATTATCTCAAAGAAAATTATATAACCTTATTTAATTAATTATGCATAACATTAGCACCAATATTTATTATCAAAGGTTATGCACGCGATTGACTGTCGCTCCTTTGGATTACGTCAGGGAAGTACCGTGCTATTTCGCCAAGGTTGACACTACTCCCCGTCTATTTCCTTTTTGTTCTGTGTGCAGGAGACGGGGGGGCGTTCCGTCATTATTAGCTCTGATTGGCTGAAAAGTAGATGCAAAACAGGAGGATGGACGTGAGTCCGGAGGCTCCAATATGACGCAAAGTATGCGGAGCAGCTGGTTCAAAGCGAGTAGTCTTCCACTACCGCTGATTGGCCGAAAAGCGCAAACTGAGGCGGAAGTCGTGGACCGAAAGCCCTAGCCCGCTCTACTCCCCCCTACTCGTGCGTCCTTTCTCCTCCCAGCGCTGTTTTTTCCTCCCTTCCTCCTCCCCACCTCTCCCCTTTCGCCCGCCAGTTCAAACTCCCCTCACAACAAGTCAGGCCAGGCGAGCGGCGGCGTCGTCACAAGCCCCAACAACGGCACGGCGACGGCCCCCAACATCGGCATTGTCCTCGGCGTCGACAGATCGGTCATTCCCACATCACATCCGCGCCGGGTCTTTCGCGGATCGGTCTCCACGTCCGCAGGCCCCGATCTTCCCGCCGTCTCCAGGTGCGGACCCCTTCCGTTGAACCTCGCGTAGGGCGCAGGTAGGGCGGACCGCCCTCCCTACCGTGTCCTTTCTTCTTATTTGCCCCCCCCTCTGACACGTCGTTGTGTGCGCTGAACCGTCCAGAGGGAGTTCCTTCGGCGCCCTACGGTAGAACACACACACATAAACACACACACGACCAAGGATGCTGCGTCGCGGGTCGCTGCGCGCGAGCGGCTTGCTGGCGCGCGACAAGTCGTCGACGGAGGAGAACTGCGCGTACGTGGACAACATGATCCGCACGGTGCAGAAGCAGCTGCGCGACGAGCTGGGCTTCAAGGAGGTGCTGGTGGCGTCGGGCGAGGAGGCGCCGGACGCCGAGGACGTGATCCTGGACGAGGACGAGCTCTCGCACCACTTCCACGCGGGCGACGAGTCGGTCCTGAACGACCCGTCGGTGCACAGCGGCCTGGACGGAAGCAGCAGCGCGGACGCGAGTGTGCTGGGCACGAGCCTGCTGGGTTCGAGCTGGGAGTCGTTCGCGGCCTCGTCCAAGCACTCGTACCTGTACGGGCTCAAGGCCAAGACGTCGGAGACGAGCAGCGACGCGTCGACCTGCGGCGAGTGCGCCAAGGGCACGGCCTACGTGTCGCCCTACTACCGGTCCAAGCCGCGGCTGCTGGTGATCGTGCCGTACCGCGAGGCCGGCATCTGGAGCCGCAGCATCTGCATGGCGGCCGGCCGTGGGGACGACTCGGGCTCCATGCTGCCTTACCTGAAGAAGGCGCTGGCCGAGAACTACGGCGTCATCATCCTCAACCCGGCGGCGCAGGCCTGCCACCCGCGCGCGCACATTGAGACGGCGTGGGACCAGCTCGTGGTGCCGCTCGCGTCGGCGGCCCAGGCGCCGGTCGACGTGTTCGTGCTGGCCTTTAGCCGCGGCGCGCAGCTCGTCAAGCACCTGCTCAACTACGACGACGGCCAGGGCGTCATGCAGGACCGCGTCAAGGCGCTCGCGCTCGTGGAGCCCAGCCACTACGTCGCCGACACGGACACGTACTTTGCGCGCCGCATGCTGGCGCGCCGCGCCGTCGCCTGGATCCTCAGCTCGGACGTGGACGTGGGCTGCAAGATCCCCAAGGGCGAGGCGCGCCACGGCTGCGTCTGCGTCTCGGCCGGATCGGTGCCGTCCAACGTGCAGAGTAGCAGCGGCGCCTGGGCGCTCGAGATGGTGCGCGCGTCGGTCTTCGGCTCGTTCGCCGCGCGCTGCGGCGAGATGGCGGGCATCACGGTCAACGACGCCAAGATCGGCGCGTGCGGCATTTGCCACCGCAAGCTGTCGGTGCTGAACCGGCGCATCCCGTGCGCCTGGTGCCAGGTCAAGTACTGCTCACGCTGCTGCGAGGACAAGTTCGTGCCGGCCTTTGGCACATGGCGCGTCTGCTCGCTGTGCCAGTCGCTGCCGTGCCTGATCGACCCGCGGCGCAAGAACCGGCGCGCGCCCAACCACAAGTCGCCGACTAACGCGGACGCGCCCGAGCGCCTGAGCATCTTCATCCGCCCGGCGATCGACGAGGACGCCGAGCCCGTGGCGCTGCAGGACTTTGAGATCATTAAGCTGATTGGCCGCGGCGCGTGCGGCCGCGTCAAGCTCGTCCGCAAGAAGCACGGCTCGGACGAGGGCGCCTTCTACGCCATGAAGGCGATCCGCAAGAAACTGGTGATCCAGCGCGGACTTGTGGACGCCACGAACGCCGAGCGGCGCATCCTGGACCGGATCGACCACCCGTACATTGCGGCGCTGCGCTACGCGTTCCAGACGGACGCCAAGCTGTACCTGCTGTCCAAGTACTACCCGGGCGGCAACCTGCTGGACCAGATGCGGCTCGCGCGGAGGTTCACCGAGGACCGCACGCGGCTGTACGCGGCCGAGGTGGCGCTCGCGATCCGCCACTTGCACGCGAACGACATTATTTATCGCGACCTCAAGCTCGAAAACGTGCTGGTCGGGTCGGACGGCCACGTGGCGCTCACGGACTTTGGCATGTCGAAGGAGAACATGCCGGACGAGGCGCGCACGGGGACGTTCGTCGGCACGTACCAGATGATGGCGCCCGAGGTGTTTGGTGGCAAGTCGTACTCGCGCGCGGTCGACTGGTGGGCGCTCGGCGTCATGGTGTACGAGATGATTGACGGCCGCACGCCGTTCAACGCCAAGACGAACCGCCTCATTAAGGAGCGGATCGTCAACGTCGACCTCAAGTTCTCGACGCGCTTCACGGAGGATGCCAAGGACTTTGTTTCGAAGCTGCTGACCAAGGACGAGAACGAGCGCCTCGGCGCGGGGCCCTACGGCTTCGACCACATCAAGCAGCACCCGTGGTTCCGCGGGCTCGACTGGGACGCCGTCGAGCGCAAGCAGGCCGTGTTCGAGGGTCAGTTCGAGCTCATGAAGACGCACGCCAAGGAGTACCGCACGGAGGACATCTTCGACACGTACATGAACACGACGGAGGTGCCGATCGATACGCCGGCGTCGGTCAAGAGCGCGGACGACGAGCTGTTCAACGACTTTGCCTTCAACTACATGGACGGTCCGGCCGACGACGAGCCCGAGCGCGAGCAGCCCGTGGATGACGACGATGACGAGGAGTACGACGACGTGGACGAGGATGACGTGGTTGGCGCGGACGAGGCCAGGAAGGAGGCGGACGACGCGGTCACGGCGCCCGACGCGGACAAGGAGGAGCTGCTGACCAAGTTCCTGGCTCACCCTGGGTCGCAGTTCGACATCAGTCTGCTGCGCCCCGACCGCGCCGCGGACTTTAACGCGAGCTCGGCCTCGTCGCTCAGCTCGGAGTCGACGGAGGACGCGGTGAGCATCGAGCATATTGGCGACAACCTGCTGCTGCCCGAGGTGGCGCCGTCGCAGCCGGCGGGGCAGAAGAAGGAAGCGAGCGCGGCGTCGGCGTCGGCGGACGCCAAGGACCCGCGGCGGTCGGAGAGCCCGACGTCGGTCGAGGCGCCGACGCGGAATTGATGCGATGGCGCGAGGATGTGAAGAGAACGGGGGGTTGGCGTGCGAGTGAGTGTTTCTCTGCATCTTTTTGGCGTTTCCCGTGGCAGTGAAGCCGAGGCGTTGTGACGAGAAGAGGGAGTAAGTGAATGGGGATATACCTGGGTTGCTATTCGTTGTGTGTGTGGGTGGGTGCCTCTCTCGTCTTAGGATGAAAGGGGATGATGGAGCGTGAGGAGGACGGAGAACGGAGGGCGTCCGTTGCGTGGGACGACGCGGGGAACGGCCCCAACACGAACGAACGCGTCGTTTCAAAGCGACGCGTGGGGTGTTTCCCCCTCGCGGCACCTCGGCCTCACGCGCTTTTCATTTCGTTTGTCGACGCCCACAGGTCAAAACAAGTTGACCCTCGGAAGCGGAAACTCGGCCCAGATGACCGTCAAGGAGCGATCGGGCGCGGCGGTCAAGGCGGCGGACCACCTGCACGGTTCGGGCGGCGACTTGCCCGAGGAGGTGCTGCCGCCGTCCACGACCCGCCCGACGACGGCCCAGTCTGCACTCCCGACCGTCGACTCTGCTGATGACAAGACCGCGGCTTCTTCAGCCGCCGCGACGACCTTGACGAGCGGCACGTGGCGCGGGCTGACACCGCCCACGGCGTTCGAGGCGGTCGGCGCGCTGGTCAACTGGGGCACGTGCGTCTTCATCGTCTTCCTCGTGATCGCGCAGTTCTGCGGCGTCTTCTGGAACTCGGTCGACACGCGCGTGAGCATGGAGTACGGGCGGAGCCCGGAGCTCGGCCCGTACCATGTCGTGGGGGTCAACGACGCCGCCTTCACGGACCGCGTGCTCGCGTGCGTGCTCGAGGGCCGCTTCTACAAGCCCATGACGATCGCGGACGCGCTGGACGCGAGCTCCTCGGCGGTCACGACGGTCATCGACACGTCCGGCGCGACGGTCAACGGCTACCGCGTCACGTCGCGCGACTCGGGACTCGAGCTGAGCGACGCCACCTCGTCCGTGTACTCGGACGCGTGCGCGCTCATGGCGACGACCAAGGACGCCATCGTCGACACGTGCACCGCGCTCGGGTACAGCGTGGCGAGCGACGCGCTGCGCGTCGTGGCGAGCGACGAGCCCAGCAAGATGGTCCGGATCGACGACGCGCTGCCCATCCTCATCATGCCGTATTGGGACAACGCGCCGGTCGCGCGGTTCGCCATCCCCGGGACGGACGGCAGCGCCTGCATGTTCCGTCTGGGCGGCAAGTACCTCGACAGCGACGCCTCGCGGGCCTTCATGGAGATCGTCGACCGCTCCACGCGCGAAGCCAAGACGCTCGAGTGGCTCGTCGGCAGCGCCGCGTCCTCCCAGTCATTTACGTGGCGGAACGGCTGGGTGCGCGTGCCCGACCTGGGCGACGGCGTCTTCTTCTCGGACGTCATCAGCTCGGACATGGACTCGTCCTTCGGCATCGCGCACCGCGTGTTCAACTTCGAGAGCAAGCAGGAGCTCGACTGCTTAGGCTCGACGGCGCGCGCCGCGGAGCCCGGGTCCGGGACGTGGGGCAACGAGTTCAGCATGAAGACGTACGTGCTCAAGTACACGTCGGTGGCGGCCGCCAACGACACGCAGTTCGGGCTGTTCCTATACACGAGCACGCACCGCACGGTCGTGAACAGCACGTACGGCTGGGAGACGCTCATCTCGAACGTGTGTCTGAGCTTCGTGCTCGGCCGCTGGCTCGTGGCCATGTCGGCGCTGCTCGCGGGCTACTACACGGGCAAAAGCGCGTGGTTCTACGGCGGCATCGGCTGCGTCTCGAGCTCGCGCGCGTTCAACGTGCTGCCCATCGCGCTGCTGCCGCGCCTGCCGGTCACGCTGTCGGCCTTCTGGACGGTCGGCTGCATGTTCGAGGGCGACCAGGCCGCACTGTCCGAGTGCTGGTTCGCCGTCTACCCGGCCGTCGTCGAGGTGCTCTTCATCTACTACAGCGTGATCAACATCGTGGCCAAGCTCGCGTGCCGCCGCATGTCGGACGTGCTGTTCGCGCCGACGGTCGTCGCGCTTTGCGCCATCCACCGCGCGCGCCAGCAGATCGCCGAGTCGGGCGTCATCGGCGTCGACGGCCGCGTCAGCACGCTCGTGACGTCCGCCGAGGCCAGCGGCCTGTCGCTCATCGACTTCTTCACGACCGACGTGTCCTGGCGGCTCAACGGCGCCGTCACGTCGCTCTTCGCCGTCAAGATCGTCATGCTCGCCGTCAACCTGCTGCCGCTGCTGGTCGCCGAGTACATCCCGCCGGCCAAGCAGCCCGACACGGGCCTGCGCGGCGTCGAGAAGGCGCTCGCGATCCGCGCCAGCAACGTCGGCGGGCTCGGCCGCTCGCCCACGTACATCTACGAGGCCGGCGCGGCGCCCGCGCCCACGTCTTGGCTGGTCAAGCTCATCCCGTGCCTCGGCGCGTCCAATTTCGCCAAGAAGAAGCGTAGGGAAAGCGACATGAGCGCCGAGAAGAAGAAGGCGGTGGCGGACGGCAAGCTCGCGCTCAACAGCTACGAGCTCGTGCGCCTCGGGTACGTCGTGCTCGGCGGCAAGTACCTCATCACGCTCGACGCCTGGGACACCATCTGGACCACGGTCGCGCTCAAGCGCGTGTACTACCTGTACAACCACCGCGTGGTGCTCTTCCCGCTGCAGGAGCACCACAACCTCGCCGAGGTGAGCGGTAAGCCGCAGATGTGCCGCCTGGACGACGAAAGGCTCGAGGGCATCCCCTGCTGGAAGATCGCCGCGCAGCCCGTCAAGTGCTGAGAGAGAGAGAGAGAGAGAGAGAGAGAGAGAGAGAGAGAGAGAGAGAGAGAGAGGCCGGAGATACACGCGCAGCCTTGTAGAAAGAGATCACAGGGTCAGGCTATAAGCTCCACACCAAAGACAGTCGTCATAGGCGGAGGTTGCTAAGGTGGTCGGTCACAAGGAGAGCGTGAACCCCGCAATCGACCGCATATTTGAGAGCCGACTCGACGGACATTTACGTAACTTGTCCTTAGTTTCATTGATATCTGTAAAACTGAAATCACACACTACGGGTGCTTCTTCAAGCAGCGTCTGCCATCAGCGCTTCCATCGGGGTGAACTTAGATGCGGCGCCGGCGCTGACGAGTCTTGCACAAGCTGGCCGCCGTCGGTGCCGTCGATGGAGTCTCTGTTGTCGATGCCTCTGACTCCGGCTCAACCGTCTCCGTCGCAGTGTCGACGTCCTCGTCATCTTCTGCGTCCGCCTCAACATCAGCATCACTGTCAACCTCCGTATCGACATCACTCTCAATCTCCGTATCAGCATCACTCTCAACCTCCGTATCAACATCACTCTCAACCTCCGTATCGGCATCCGTGTCGGCTTCGGCGGCGACGTCCGAGTCGCTTGCAGTGGAGGATGACGAGCTCAAATCACCAACGCCAAAGTTCGAGCTCGACACCGACAACTGAGCCGCAGCAGCCGCCGAATACCCGCCGACCTGGGTCTTGAACGACGTCAGCTTGGTTTCCACGTTGGCTCCGTTTATACTGTCAAACGTGCCGCTGTCCACCACCGTGTTCAACACGCAGTCGCGGCCAATGTACGACTCGCAGTCACCAGCACTAGCCGGGACGAACAGATTGCCTTCCTCGTCGTCTTGTCTAGGAGTTGTGACCGAGTCGAAGTAGTTGCCTTCCGCCAGGACGTAGCCATTGGTCGATACGTCGAACGCGTGGCCCGTGTTGTCGTAGAAGTAGTTGTTCACTGCATGCATCAGCGTGTCGTATCCGTCGGTGCCGCCGACCTTGGGTCCTCGACCAGACATCGTGTGGATGTAGTTGTGGCTCAGAGTCACTCGCAATGTCGTCGCGTCATCGATGAACCCCCAGTAGTAATGACCGTCACACGACGCCGAGTATTCCGTGTTGCCGTCAAAGTCGCAGTTGCTGATGGTGATCGAGTTGGAACCCGCGTAAGCCAACACGATCATCTGCCGCCCCACGCTCGACACCTTGACATGGTCGATCCACACATTGTCGGATGGGGTGTCGCCGCTCCCGAACACGCCGATAGCGTCGCCACCCCACACCAAGTGCGGGTTGAGTTGCGTGATGTGAATGTTCTGGACGATGACGTTGCTGCCCTCGATCTGAATGCCCTTCCCGTAAAGCACGCCCGAAGTTCCCTCACCCACCAGCGTCTTGTTGCTCCCGACGATCAGCGGCGTCCTGGCTGCGTTGTCGTACGTGACTTGAATGTCGTTGCCGTCGCAGGTGCTGAAGCTCGGTTGGATGAAGTTCTGCGGCTTGTAGCCGTTGTTCTTGGCGTTGCACGTGATGGCGAACTGCGGCTCGCAGCCCGTCTCGGTCGTGCTGCCTTCGGTGCCCGTGAAGTTAAATGTCTGCTGGAGCACGATCACGCGAGGCTCGTCGTCGCTGAGGTACGTCGCGAGCTCGTCGATGGTGGTCGGATAGACAGGATCGACGTCGCCGCCGCCCGTAGTACCAGCGCCAAAGCCTACCGGAGACAGGGGGTCGTAGGCGGCAGCCGTGGCGGCGGTCCACAGGAGCGCCAAGGCCACGACTCTTGAGCACGTCAACATTCGCAAAGGTCTTGTAGGCGGGTGCTGATATTGCGGAGCTGGCAAATTACAGACTGACCTCCATTCTCACCTGCAGTGGACAATACACCATCCTCTACCGAACAGACGATAGGCTGGGGTCACGATCAAAGCGGCGAGACGTGTTGCCCGTTCCCGCATTCCAGATGGCAATGCATGATCTGCTGTGAGCGCGGGATCACGGGATCATGACGCCATCCACTGACTCTCATTGTGACTTGGACTGGATTTTCACGCTCCGAGACAGTGCGACCGTTTACCAGTCCGGGAAACATGCTACTACACTGTACTGGAGTACTACACTGTGTACAGTATATTAAAATAGTACTGTACATACTGAACTGGTTGGTTGTATGTGCCCAAGCTCGTCAACGTAATCTTGATTACAGTACAGTACAATCAATGTGCGGTCACAGGAGTCAGTGCCCGTCCAAGCACATTTTCTCGTGTTTTTACAGTTAACTTGCTCCAGCCTTTACACTACCACCGAAACTCCAGGTCGAATTTTACGGTGCTTCGAGTAATACTGTACACACGGAGGTGGAAGTACTTATGGCAGGCTAGGCTTCAAGCTGGCTAATGGGCACGGTAGAATGCATACTGTAATATTAACACTGGTTGGGGTCTGGTCACACGCTCCCTGCGCGTGGTGCCGGCTCCCCCGTCTCTGCAGCTTGGCTGCGTATCAAACCTCCGAGGGAGATGGACCGCTCGCGGTCTATTGCGGCGCTTGGTCGCGGGGAGCTGACGCTGACGCTGCTGCTGCGGCCGACGAGCTTGCGCAGTATGTGCTGCACCTCGACGGCGTACGGTCGGTCGTTGGGGTGGAAGCTCAGGCATCGCAATGCAAGCCGCTGAATGGGCTCGGGGCAGCTCATGCTGAGCGCCGGTCGGATGCATCCAGAGCTCAGCAGCATCGCCAACTGGTCCTGCTGGCTGACGCCCGGGTTGTCGCAGTCCAACGCGTCGGCGAATGGAGCGGCGCACGTGTCCAACTCCGTCAGCAGCACGCCGAACGAGTACATGTCGGAGACGTCGCTCGGGGCTTCTCCGCGGAGGACCTCAGGTGCCAGCCAGGCCACCGACGCATTGGCTTGCGAATGCTGTGCTTGACGCCCGACTGTCCGGTTGACGCCGAGAGAGCAGAGCTTGGCAATGTAGTCCTCCGACAGTAGCACCTTATGCGCCTTCAAGCTCTGGGGAAGCAGCGACGGCGTCCGGGAGTGCAAGTAGACGAGCGCATCCATGACGTCGAGCGCGATCTCTGCCTTGGACCTGGGAATTGACGACGGTTCCAGCCACCGGAGCGCATTGGGGCCTTCCACAGACCGCTTCAACAGAGTGGCGAGGTTATCGCAGGCCATGAACTCGGAGACTGCAACGGGTGACGAGATGGCATCGTCAGTCGCGACAGGATGCCAGTTGTAGAATCCGACTAGCGCGACGATGTTGGTGTGCTGGAGCATTGAGCTGAGCGCGATATCGCCCATAAAGTCCCTGGCGCTCTCTGCTTGCGTCGCCAGCCGGGTTGACAGCTTTCGAACGACTAGTGCAGCGTTCAAAGCTCCCTCATCGATCCGTCTTGTCGCTTTGAACACCAGTGTGAACGGCCCTTGGTACAGCAGCTCGCCCTCTGTGATCTCGTCGGGAGACAGTCGGAAGGTCTCGAGCATGGGGGAATCGAGCAGACTGTTGGCTTTGCTGGCTGGAGAGTCGGGCGGCGTCTCGATGCTGTCCGAGTACGCAGTGGTCGCTAGCCGACGGTACAGCTCAAGCGATGTGGCACAGTGAGGCACGCTCGAGAACGACTTGCGCCTGTACCCGCTCGACTGCGCCATCATCGCGATCGTGTCGGGGGTCAACGCGTCGACGTACTCGCTGTGTGCTGTGATGCTGCCTCGGTACGTACTATCGAACGCGCAGTGCTGCTGCCTGCGTCGTCGCCGCCGCCACCAGAGCCAAACTGCGAACACGACAATGACAGCCAGCATGCAGCCGCCCACGATCATGGAGACGCCAGCTTGTGACGGGCTGCTAGAGCTCGCAGACGCAGCGGTCGCGTTCCCTGCTGCAGTTGACACTGACATCGTAGCCAGCACTTGCCGATTCGACCGCTTCTCAGCGAAGAGTGCGTCCGAGACGACGCACACCGAGTGCTGCTGGATGTGCTGGATAACTGCTTGGGAGTCGAGGCATTGTGTCTGTCGTAACTGGATGCGCGGCGAGATCTGGAGGTCCGCGAACACTCCAACATCGCTGGCTCGGATCTCGACGTGGCGGAGCGGATTCCCCCACAGATTGCTAGGAAGTACGCAGCGACTGGGTTAGGCGGCAAGCAACGTCGCAGTAAAGACGTATGTCCAGCTTACATGGTCCGCAGCGAAGCTGGCAGGCGCACCAACTCGAAACGTTCGATGAGGTTATCCGAGAGGTCCCTGTCCAACGCAACCGACTTGGTCAGCGTCTCCACCTGAGTCGCTCCAATGACGGAGGGGGGGGACAACGTACAGATCGATCAGCGACGACGGCAGCGTGACGTTGGCGAACGCGTTCAGCGCGTTCCGCGACAGATTGCTGCATAGTTTACAGGGAAACGCGTCCGTTAATCAGTGAGTATCACGGCCCCCGGTCGTCCACGGTAATATCAACTCACAGCCACGCAATCTGCGCAGACGCGTCGCCTTCGTACGCCTGGATCCCCAGGCTCTGCGCGTTCAGGCCCACCTCGCGACCTGCAGCAATAGCATGAGCCGATTAGTCCGTCCGCTCTCAACTAGTCGCACGTGACGCGTCACTGCCCATTCATACCGTCACGCGATGCCGCGCTGTCGACGCCGACGGAGGAGCAGTCCGGACGGAGGAGCCACGCGCGGTCCGGGCCCGCGCGCACCTCCAGCGTCGGCGCGGCCACACAATGGGGCGTCGCCATACGCTGCTATTACACCGACCGATAGTCTTGGGGGTGTTCGTACTGCGTCTCGCCGCAATGATCGATTTCCGAGTCGCCGCTACACGCCGGCGCCGCTAATGCGAAGCATAGCATGTTGCCGCCTTCGTCGGTCGACTTTCGAGCCAGCGAGCGCTCCTTATCCTTCGCCCACATGGCGCCGGCGCTGTCGCGCTCTCTTCCGCACGCTCACCTGTCACAACGAGCACTGGCAAGTTTACGGCTGGTGGTGGGGGCCGCTTGTGTTGGAAGCGCACCTGCTGGCGCGGCGGGCAGCTGACAGGCGTGCTTAGGCGCGGCGAGGAAACCTGTATCAAATTATAAACAATACTTATTGATAGTACCGTTCGTAAGTTACAAAGGTTGTGAAAACTACTAACATACTCGTGTGAATCAATTCACTAGAATAACTGATTCGAGTTGGAATGAGTTGAAGTGGTCAGAGTTGTGTGCGACAGCTCGCTGAGTTTCCAAGAAACCGCATGGACCAGGCGCATACAGTACCTAAATACGACAGTTAGCGAGCAGATTACACTTCGTCCAACCGTAACCCAAATACATAATCCACTGGTGGGGCTATTATACAGGACGTAACTCTCCCTAACTGTGCTTGGTGGGGTTACGCTCGTAGACCATGCTTGCGCCGATCCTGTGATTGACATCCATCGAGAATGTCCACCGAGTTCCTGGTGACGCCTGCGCTCGCGGCGCCCCTGCCGCCTTGCTGTCGCCCCGCAAGCCCCCTCCGCTTGTCTCCGTGGATATTAAGCGCTGATCTAGCTGCCAGTCGCGACGCGGCGGGGCTCTGCTGCGTCGCTTGGTCGTGTCGAGCCTCCAAAACCAAGCGCCACTCGCAGTGGATCCCACGCGTCGACCTCGTGCCAGCGGAGCGAGTGTTTGACGCGGATGCGGCGCTTGGCACCGTCATTAACTTGGACAAGACAGGAGCTACGCCTGCGAATCCGAGCGTCGAGCTCTGGCAGAACCGCGGGGGCTGCGGACGCTTCGTCACGGCGTCGCGGCCGCTTCGTCCGGGCGACTGCGCGCTCCGAGCCACGGCGTTCGCCGTCATCGTGCGCCAGACGCGCGAGCGCTGCCACTGGTGCTTCGCGCCGCTCAAAGAGAAGGCGTTCCAATGCGCCGACTGCCAGTTCGCGCGCTACTGTTCGCGCGAGTGCCTCTCATTCGACGGTCCGCTGCACGACTTCCAGTGCAGCGCGTTAAAAGCTGTCGCCGCCAGGCAATCACAAGCCGAAGCTCGAGGAATCGATGCCCTCAATTGCCCGGACTGGGAAGCGGTACGGCTGATGCTCGCGGTGCTGAGCATGGAGGCGCTACTGGGTCACTCCGAGGTGCTATCGCGGCTCGTCACCAGCAATCAGAGCTGGACCAGCGAGAGCGAGACCGCCAAAGAAGCAGTGCGCGTCATCTCGACCAAGACGCCCGTGCGCTCCAAGAAGCGCATTCTCCAGACGCTGCGACGTGTGCAGTGCAACGCGCACCCGATGTATCTGGAGAGCAACGCGGTGTGCGGCGTCGGCATCTTCCCCGAAGCGGCCATGGCGCTCAACCACTCGTGCGTGCCGAACGTCGTGCCGAGTTTCGACCCGCAGACACGAACGCTCTCGTTCCACGCGATCAGCGACATCCCGAAAGGCCACGCTGTCGAGTACGCGTACGTTGACGTCATGCAATCCCGGGAGCAGCGCCAACGCCTTCTGCTCGATGGCTTTGGCTTCCGTTGCGCGTGTGTTCGATGTTTTGAAGAGGGCCCATCAGATGAACCGGACTCGGTGGGGAGTGGTCAAGGCGAAAAGGCGGTAGTCATGCGGCTGATGGAGATGAATGCCGCGCCACAGCTTCCCCAATCAGAACTGGATCGAGTGTACGAGGCACACTGTCGGTACTTTGAGCAACACGACGACGCTGCGTTCGCGTTCCGCATGTTGGCGCTCAAACACGCACGAGCGCGGCGCGACTGGGCTCGTGTGATCGCCTCCGCGGAGGCTCTGGCTGAGCTATGGGTGAGCAAGTGCGCGCTGCCCGAGATGCACCCGACGATGGAGAGTCTGTACAGTCAGATCACAGTCGCAGCGGCGCAGTTGGGGCTCGCAGAGAAGGCAGAACGCGCTCGCCAGCTAGCCGAAAAGATTCACCGCATCTGCGGCTATCAACTTCACAAGGAACCGTCCGCACCATGAAGACGAAACCGTTTTGTTACGTGCCACTCTGTGAGTCGGCGCGACTGTTTGCTGAGTCACTTGACAGAGCCGACCTCGGCCTCAACGATACTTATACCAGTCGACGTCAACACTGACGGCCAGGAGAGTAAAGTAAACTCCTCACTCGTGCTGCACAAGCCGCTCGATTCGTCCGGTCAGAGAGGCTGGTGCAGCCAGCACGGGTCGGCTTGTTGCGTCCGCGGTATTTATAGCGGCCAAGCTATAGCGTTGGTGTCGACACAGACGGCCAGGAGTTTGCGCTCGCTGACCGATCGATTCGTGCGCCTACGAAGCCCGCCAGCATTGCTAGCGACTCTGCACCAATCAAGATGGAGCGTCCGGCGGTCCCTACGCTCGGTGCCGTACTGATTGCCGTCTACAACTGGGTGCTGTGGGCGGTCTTCGCAAGTCTGGTGCTGGCGCAGCTTCTTGGCGTCGTCTGGACTGAGACTACAAGTCTATCCAGTGTCGCGTTTGGACTTGACCCGAAGCTGGGAACCTACTCAATTCCGGGCACCAACGACGAGCCGTACAGCGACCGATCGAACGTGTGCATACACCAAGGCAGACACTACAATCCGGTCTCGGTGAACGACGCGCTGAGAGCGGCGACAGCGCAGGTGATCGACTCGAACGGGTCCTCCATCACTGGCTACCGGATGGTCAAACGCGCACTGGTCGGGCTCGACCCGCCAGAGTACCCCTACTTCGCCAATATCTGCGACGAGCTCTACAAGAACCTTGAAAACATCATCAGGGCATGCTCTGCGCTCGGGTACGACGTTGTAAGAGACGGTTTGCGCATTGTCGATGATGTCGACAGCGAGACAACGTACCATATTCGAGACGCGTTGCCAGTCTTGGTCATGCCCTATTGGGACAACGGCGTGGGTTCTCGGTTCGCGATGCCCGGATCGGATGGCAGCGCGTGCATGTTTCGAGTCTCGGGGAGGGTTTACGACGACTCGGTCGATTTCGCCCGCGTTTTCGGGATCGACCGCGCTACACGAGAAGAGCGAACTGCCGAGTGGCTTGGGCGCCCGGACGGCGTTTGGCGCAACGGGTGGTACGAGGACCTGAACGGAACGCGGTGGTACTCGGATGTAATCAGCGACGAGAGCAAATTGCCGTTGCTCCTCGGCAAAAGGGCCTTCGACGCTGACTCTGGATGTGAAGTGGATTGTACGGGGGCGCACGACGAATGCAATCTGATTGCTGGTGCCGCCTTCCTCTGGGGCTCAAAGTATCAACTGACCGAGATTCATGTTGGTTCGACATCGATTGCGGTCTCCGACGGACACCGCCACGGGCTCTTCCTCTACTCGTCGACGCGAACCCGAACCATGGCGATCGCGTACGACATCGAAACCTTCGTGTCCAACGCTTCAATTCTGTACCTGCTATTCAGGTGGATGGTTGTCATGGTTGTACTCCAGACGAGCTATCTGCAGGGCAAGAATTCATGGGAAAACGCCGGGATTGGATGTCTCGCGTGCTCGCAGACTTTCCTGATGCTCCTCGTCGTCATCCTTCTCCAACTCAAGACGACGCTTATGGCTTTCTTCTCTCTTGGATGTGCCTTCGAGGGCGACCAAACCGTGTTCGTGGAGGCGTGGTTCGTCATGTACCCGGCCATCGCCGAGTTTGTGATGTTCTACTTCAGCCTGCTCAACAACGTGGCGATGCTGACCCAACGACGCGTGACGGACGCGATGTTTGGTCCGACGCTGCTGTTCTTCTGCTGCATACATTTCGTGCGCTTGGAGCTGGCACAGTCCGGGTGGTTCGAGGGTTTCGACGGTCGCATCTCGGCGTTGATCACTGCTCAGAAGTTCGAGAGTTTGCGCTTGGTCGACTTCGTGTCGACGGACGTGGCGCTCCGCATCAACGGCAACGTCCAGTCGATGTTCTTCATCTAGCTTGGCGTACTGGTACTCAACCTGGTACCGCTGGTGCTGCTGTCGACGAACATGTCGCCGGGTGGACGCACTGTTGCGGCAACGTCGAGCTATTCAATCGAGCGTACGCTATCTGTTCGAGCATGCAGTGTTGGAGGCCTTGGCCAGACATTAAGCTCCTACACGAGTGCTTTGAGCACTTCCGCGAGTGACGAACGCCGACCATCAACGTTTTTGGCACCCGAAGCTGTTCGAGGGTGTGAGATGCTTCGGCTGGGCTACGTGATGGTCGAAGACCGGTGGCTAATCCCGCTGTCATGGTGGCATTACATGCTTGCGCTTTCGCTGACGCGTTGGACGCGTCAACTTGTCACCGTTCGTGCCGTAGTGTACGACACTTCCAACTTCAAGGAAGGCGACGACGAAGACCAGGAGCGGCCGATGGTGATGCAGGGCCTGGATGACGCTAGCTGGAAGAGCGTGCGCTTCTGGAAGCTGTCGATTGCTCCAGTGGAGTGAGATGCGTGACACCAGCGGAGACAACCGACTTGATACCGCCACCAAGTGTCATAAACGAGATGACGCGCGTAGAGCGAGCGCTCCAGGATGCAAGCCGCGAACCCATCGACGAGCGCTCGCTGCTGTGACCACCTATTGAAACGCGGGTCGTTCGCACGTGAGTGAGCCAGTGCCAAAATACTCATTAAATGGCTGCAGTTGTCAACACCTTACTGACATGTACTGTAGCTGCGCTTCGATTATAAATAGCGCGACTATTACCAGCACCAGCGCCGTGAAACGAGACGTTCTTCAGTTGTAGTCGCCGCCGCCAACCAAGCGAGCACAAGCACGTCGGCATGTTAGGTGCGCCAACCGCCAAGTCTGTCGTCGCCGCGAGTGGCTCGGCACCAGCGAAGTCGCAGAGCGCAGCTTTTCCGGCGGCCGCCGTTTGCTTCGTCGGCATCTACAACTGGGCGATATGGGTGTCCCTGATGCTGCTAGTGCTCTCACAGCTTCTCCGCACTGGCTGGAGCTGGACCGCCGACGTCACGTACGGTCAAAGTCCGCTATTCGGGACCTGTTCGATCTCCGGGTTCAACGACGAGCCGTACAGCGACCGAGCGATCGTGTGCATGCACCAAGGCAGACACTACAACCCCGTCACTGTGAACGACGCGCTGGAAGCAGCCGCAACGCAGACGATCGACACGAATGGCACTTCCATCAGCGGGTACCGCGTAGTCCAGCGCTCCCAGACCGCCATCGACCCAGCCAAGTACGACCAATATGCCAATATCTGCGACGAACTCTACAAGACGCTGGACAATATCGCCGCCGCATGCTCAACTCTCGGGTATGATGTCGTTCGGGATGGCCTCCGCATCGTGGACGACGTTGACAGCGTGACGACGTATCACATTCAAAATGCACTGCCCGTGTTCATCATGCCGTATTGGGACAACTCTGTCTTCAGCCGCTACGCTGTGCCAGGACGGGACGGCAGCGCATGTATGTTTCGGGTCCAAGGGAGGTTCTACGACGACTCCACGACGTTCGCGTACGTCATAGGCATCGACCGCGTCGCTCGCGAAAGAAGAACAGTCGAGTGGCTCGAAGATCCCGGTGGGGAGTGGAGAAACGGGTGGTACGAGGACACGAGCGGCACGGCATAGTACTCGGATGTCCTCAGCGACAACAGCAAGCCGCCGACCTCTGTGAACAAGCGAGTGTTTGACGTCGACTCTGTCGAGGAAGTGTATTGCTTAGAAGCATCCCAAGACTGCCAGTTCGTGGGGCCTGGGCTTTTCAGTTGGGGTGCCAAGTACGAACTGACCGAGACGCATAGTGACGCCACCTCGATCGACATCTCCAACGGATCCCGATACGGACTCTTCACGTACTCTGCGACCGTGGCCCAGCTCGTCGTCACCACCTACGACATCGAGACCTTCGTGTCCAACGCCTCGATACTCTCGCTGCTCTTCCGGTGGATGCTCGTCATGGTGACGCTACAGAAGAGCTTCTTCAAGCACAAGAACCAGTGGGAAAACGCCGGGATAGGATGCCTCGCGTGCTCGCAGACGTTCCTCATGCTTCCCATCGCGATCCTACCGCGGCTCAAGACGACACTGATGGCCTTCTTCTCGCTCGGGTGCTCCTTCGAAGGCAATCAGAAGGTATTCACGGAGGCGTGGTTCGTCGTGTACCCGGCCATCGCCGAGTTTGTGATGCTGTTCTTCAGTATTCTCAGCATCGTGGCGATGTGGAGTCAGCGTCGCGTGTCCGACGCGTTGTTCGGTCCGGCGCTGCTGTTCTTCTGCGGTATGCACTATGCGCGGTTGCAGCTGGCACAGTCCGGTTGGTTTGAGGGCTTCGGCGGCCGCATCACGGCGCTGATCAGTCCGCAGGAGTTCGAGGACTTGAGCTTGATGGACTTCCTGTCGACGGACGTGGCGCTCCGCATCAACGGCAATGTCAAGTCGATGTTCTTCATCAAGGTTGGGGTGCTGGCGCTGAATGCGGTGCCCCTCCTCTTCTTCTCAAGAAAGACGTCGACGAGTGTGCGTACCGCGCCATCGCCTCGGATCTGCTCGGTTGAGCGCGTGCTGTCGTTCCGAGCATGCACTAGCGCTGGCTTGGGCTCGACATCGAGTGTATATCTGAGCGGCCCAACGGTGTCTGCAGCCGACTCGGCCGCCGTTCGCGGCTATGAACTCCTCCGACTGGGCTACGTGGTGCTCGGGACGCGGCGGATGATCCCGCTGTCCCAGTGGCACTTTTTCGCGGCGCTCTCGCTGACGCGCTGGACTCGCGAGCACTTCAACTACCGCGTTCTGGTGCTGGACGTGGCCTCGTTGAGCCACAACAAGGGCGACGCGAGCGAGCACGACGCGGCGTCAATGAGTCGACTGGACGAGCCCGAGTGGGACGGTGTGCGACCCTGGCAGCTATCGATCCAGCCGATGGGCTGAAGGGCATCCGTCAATCGGTGCTGCGATTACGGTGTGGCGGCTACAGTACAGTAGCTCGTTTCGCTAACGTCACGCCGGACGACACCAGACACAGGCCCAGCATATTTTCATTCATTGCTTGTACCGTACAGTAACGACTGGGACTAAGGTGCATTGTATTACACAGTGTACACGTTCAACGCGTGCCGGTGCCGCCCTTCGCCTCTATTTACACTTGCCTTCAGTATGATTGATACATAAACCGACTGTATGGTACAGTACAGTACTGTACTGTAGTACACCACGATCGCCTTGTCGGTCCTGACGAAAGACCATGTCCGAGTGGCGAGACGTCAAATGTGGTCGCCCGCGGACGACGGAATCTGTTAACACGGCGGCTGTGAATATACAGTGCGCCCCGGCAAATTCGAAAACGTGGTACCGATCAATAATCCAAGAGAACCAATTATGAGCAGACAAAACAAAATTGATTTTTACTGAAATAACGAGAGATCAAAGCTGTATTTCACCCGAGAATGTCGTCAATCTTCATTCTGTCGGGAAGAATGCCGGTGTGGTTCCAGCAGTTCCGAATAGTTTCAGCTCCAACAGCATCCCAGGCCAATTTTGCTCACCGCATGGCAGCAAAAATGGTGATCTTCTCCTGGGGTAGCTGTTGGAGATAGCGGCGCACA
>JAADYG010000203.1:0-45445 GCA_023338115.1 Phytopythium boreale
CCATGTCGCTCGACGTGATGAGCTCGTTCATCGGATGCGCGTCTGTCGTGACGATGACGCCGCCGGCGGCGCGCGCCTGGTTGATGTAGTGGCCGTATCCTTCGAGTGTGCTTGGGCACAGAAAGAAGGCCGACTCGGCCAGGATGTGGCCGAGCATGACCGGGTTGAGGTGCCCGACGGTGATGTTGACGTTGTGCACGTCATCCACTCGTGCGGCAGTTCCGTCGCGGTCGAACGCGCCGTAGAGGCCGTCGAGCATGTAAACGTCGAGCGGCGGTAGGTCAGGGCGCGAGAGCCAACACTGCAGCACCTGCGCGGTGCCTCGGTCGCGACTCGATCCAGCCATGTGCGTGAAACGGATGCGCTCGCTGAAGTCCTTGGGCGCGAGTCGACTGACAACGGTCTCGCTGTTGCCAACGCGGACCGCCCCGAGCACTCGCTGGGCGTCATGGGTGGCGTCTAAGGACGTTTGCTTGGTGAAGACGATGCGCGAGCCGCGCGGGTTGCCTTCCTACTCGTACCACTTCGAGACGCGGTCGCGGCAGCGCTCAGTCTTGTACAGCACGATGTTGGAGCGCCACAAGTGCTGCGCTGTCAGCTCGTGCGCTTCGATGCTGGGCGCCGAGTAGATGGATTTACTGTCGGGCCACTCGCGCGCGTCCCAGAAGTGACTGAAGACGAGCATCGGCGTGTCGGGGCACAGCTCGTGGTACGAGACGGTGGTGCGGTTCTGCGGGTCGTCTGGGCTCTCGAACTTGTTCTCAAGCACCCACTGCGGCAGCAGCCGCGACTCGAGATCTGTCTAACAGCGTACAAGAGTAGTGAGTTGGGGGTGCCAATGTGGCCGTTGCATACTCGCAGAGGCTTACAGGTCGCGTACGCGCTCCCGTCCTCGCAGTAGCCGAGCCCGCGTGGCTCACTGGGGAGGTAGATATCCACGTCCGGGCAGCGGCGCAGCTCGTCCAGCGCGCGTGGGTCTCCGCGGTAGAGCACGCGCTTGGCGTCCGTCGTCTCCTGGTCTTCATCTTCCTGGCCGCCCGCTTCTCCACCTTGAGCGGCGGCATGAGGAAGACCGACGTGCCACGGGATGATCGCTTGGTCGTGCATCACGCACGCGTCGTGCATCGCGCGCATGTGTTCGCGCTCGTCGACGCGCCGGTTTTCGTTGACGCTAAGCGTCAGCTTCGGAACTAAGGTCATCGTCGGCGGCGCGTCGGACGGGAAGAGAAGCGAGTATGGCGCCACCACAGCGCCGAGCACGAGCACGCCGACGCCTAGGAACGCCAGTAGCTCCGGCATCCGACGCGGCAGCACGGGTAACGAGCGGAAGAAGCTCCGACCGGGTCTCGCGCTCGTGTTTCCTGGCAGCAGCGGGCGCCTCGCCTCGGCGTCGTCCCCGTCGGTCGCGGCATGGGCTTTGTACTGGCAGCGGTTGCTCATGGGCTGCAGCCACTCCCCGTCGCTGCGGTCGATGCTCATGACGGGCCAACGGTCGAATCGGCAGTGAATGAGGCCGTCTCTCACTTTCTGCGTGCGCCTGGGAATGGCGGGCCAACCCTTTCCAATCGATAACCCACATACTTAGAACTTTGTGGTTTGTAGCCATTGGCACCTTTGACGCTCCCCTTTCAGTGTATCGCGTCCTATTGCGTTAGTACTGTACCGAACGGGCCTTTGACGATCGACAGCTGAGCTCTCCTCCATGCATTAAATCACCAATATGCGTGCGTTCTTGTGAGCCCGTCTATAGATTTCAATTGAACACCCTCGAGCGCAACGTACGCCAAAGCGGACGATCCTTCAAGGCCGTTTCCTGTCAGTCGTCGGTGCCATGGTCGTCGTCTCCTCCGTGGAAGACCGCGGCGACACGGCGGCGGCGGTGCCTTCTCGCCGGAAGTTGCCGTGGCTCTTGACCCGCGCGGCGTCGCGGATCTCCTGCATCTTCTGCGCGAAGAAGACCGTGTCGAAGTAGTACTGCTGCAGCGCGCGCTGGGCGCGGCGCTCGCGCTCCTGCGGCGTCGTCTCCTTGACGACCTTCTCGACGGCGGCGCACACGTCCTTGCCGTTGAACTTGGCCACGAAGCCCGGCACGCCGCGCAGCGCGTACATGGCGTCCGACTTGCCGCCCATGAACTGCTGCTTGTGCGCGATCGAGTCGGCGCGGATGAGCGCGCCCGAGTCGGGCGTGATGAGCTCGTTCATGGGCGCCACGCCCGTCGTCACGATGAAGCCCAGCGCCGAGCGCGCCTGGTTGATGTAGTGCCCGTAGCCCTCCTGGAGACTCGAGCACATGAAGAAGGCCGTCTCGGCGATCAGCTTGCCGAACGAGAGCGAGTCCAGCTTGCCCTTGTGCACGATCACGTTTTTGCTCCGATCCACGTACGAGCCGTACCGGCGCTGGAACGCCGAGTTGTACAGCTTGTCGTCCATGTACAGGTGCAGCACGGGGAAGTCCTTCCGCGTCAGCCAGCAGTCCAGCACAAAGTTGGTGCCCTTTTGGATGCTGCGGGCGTCCATCGGTTCATGCAAACGCACAATTTGGCGTGAGAAAGGAGGCAACACGTGAGCACGCAAGCTGCTGCGACAATGTGTACGTACCTGGTGCCGGCGGTGTGCACGAACTCGATGGTGGAGAAGTTCTTGGGCCGGATGGCGTCGTCGCCGAGCGCGTGGCGCACCGTGAGCGCGACGTTGGACGTCGTGTGCCGCGTGTACACGACGGGCGTGCTCTTCGGGTTGCCCTCCTGCTTGAACCACCTGCGCAGGTAGCGCGCGCACAGCGCCGTCTTGCACAGAATGAGGTCCGCGCGCCAGTAGTGGCGCGCCTCGAGCTCGTACATCTCAATGTTGGGCATCAGGTACAGCGGCTTGCTTGCGGGCCACGACGGGTCGTCCGGGATGCCGTCCCAGTAGTGGTTGAAGAAGAGCATGGGCGTGTTTGGGCACAGGTCGTGGTACGTGACCGTGCGGTTCCGCGCCTCGTCGTGGAACTCGAGCTCCAGCACCCACAGCGGCAGCATCCGCGACCGCAGGACTACAACAGCGGCGCACACACGCCGTCCACACAAGCCACAGTCAGTGTCACCATCAACCACCCTACAGAGTCAAAAGCAAGCGCCGATCGACGCACACTTGGTGTAGGCGACGGCGTCCTCGCAGTAGCCGTACGAGCGGAGCCCCTCGGGCAGGTAAATGTCCACGTCCGGGCACTGGCGGATGCGCTCCAGCAGCGCCGGGTCGTTCTGGTTCACGAGCGTGCTCTCGGGCTCGACTGTGCTGCGCTCGGAAGCCTCGACGCCGCCGTCTTCGTCCTCGGTCTCGGGCGGCGCGGCGAACTCCCACGAGATGATGCTGGCCTTGTGCGTGACGCACGCGCGGTGCAGCTCGTTCACGTGCAGGATGTCGCGCGCCGCGATGCGCTGCGACCAGTCCGTGCGGAAGATGTCCTCCGGGTAGTAGTCGGCGCCCGAGACGGCCGTGTCGTCGTCGTCCACCTCGTCCGCCGTCGCCAGCAGCGCGTCGTGCGAGCGCGGCACGCCCCAGCTGCTCGCCACCAGCGCGTACTCGGCCGCGAACGCCCACAGCGCCGCCACGACCAGCAGCGCCAGCAGCGCATACAGCGACAGGCGCGCGCGCAACGGGCTGCCGCCGCTGGACGAGGAGGACGACGAGGAGGAAGCGGCGGCGACGGCGGCCTTGGACGGCGAGGGAGACGGCGGCGGCAGCATCACTTCCTCCCTGCGTGCGAACACGGCGATCAACAATAAACAAGCGCGTCGAGCGCGCCGCTAACTGTCGTAAGCCGATAAACGCTGGGATTTTGAATTAACCTGCTCAAAACTGATAGTGATATTACAGAAGTTCAATTATAGGCGAAGTGAGGAAAGGAATGTATAGGTGGAGGAGGGTTACGATTACCTGCAGGAATGGATAATACGAGGGTTACGCTATGTGGAAAGTTGCGATTTTAGAGAGAGTGCGAGCGGTGGGTTGCAAAATTATACATATAAAATGATGCAGGTTTTTTTCTGAATGCAGCGCGCATCGTTCCCGTGCTCTGTGCATCTGTCGACCGTGAACAGATTGGTTCTGCCCATCAAATCTGATCCACTTTATAAATCCAACTCAAGGTATCGTATCTCAAAGGCTTTGAGAACCTCCAAGGTTAAGACAGGATAACAACAGCTCAGTTGACATTTAACCCGTCTAGGACTGCACAATTACCTGAAGTAAGTACAGTTGTACCGCTGTGACGAGATGGTGGTGGCACCGCTCGCAATGGCACGTCCCACGCCATGCGTTCGCCTCACCCGCGCTCGCTTCCTCCACCCTCTCCGTCCCAATAACCCAGCGGCGTCTCGTCCGACATGACGCCCCACATGGAAGCCGCCGGCTCCGGCTTCTCCAGCGGCAGCGGCGGCGGCGCTTTGCCCACCAGCGCCCGCAAGCGCAGCGTGTCCTCTCCAGCCGCGCGCGACCCTCCAGTGCGCCTCATGGCGCTGCTCGCGGCGTTGCTTGTGCTCGCGCTCGTCTCGCTCACGATGCAGATGCAGGGCGCCTTCAGCTCGCGCCGAGGGATCGCGCGGCGGCTCGAGCGCTTCGGCAAGCCCTACGTGCTCGCGCGCAACCAAGAGTACGCCGACGTGCTGGACTCTGGCGACATCCACGACGATGCCAGTGTCGCTGGCGATGACGATGCCAACGCCGCCGACTCGGAGCACCTGAACCGACTGCGCGACGTCTGTCTTACGCACGGACAATCGCATATCATCCCGTGGACGTTCGGGATCGACGGGGACAAGACGCAAAGCGACACGGCCAACCTGGTGGGCCAAAGCGACGGCGCGCGACTGCTGGACACGCTGCGCGAGTGCCCGAGCGTCGACCTGTTCTACGCCGACCGCGACATGGGCCTCGGCTACTGCGAGGACTACGCCGTCTACGCCAAGTGTACGTCGTGCCATTGCATCCTCCTAGTGCGCGACTCTCGTTTTGCCCCGCTAACCCATCGACGCGTTGCCTAAACGACAGATCTGCACGCCCGCATGCTGCCGTCGTGGGTGCTGGGCGCCACGTTCGTGGACCCCAAGACGCGCCAGCGGTTCACCTACCACGACCTGTGTCCGGCGACGCCCATGCTCTTCTTCAACCACTACTGGGACGACTACCCGTTCGCGTTCTCGTGGCCCGCGACCAAGCCCGTGTTCCTCATGCCCAACATTGAGATGTTCGAGCTCTCGGCCGCGCACTACTGGTCCGTCGACCTCGTGCTGTGCAAGACGGCCATGTGTTACGAGCGCGTGACCAAGTGGTACCGGCAGGAGGGCAACCCGCGCAACGCCGCCGTCGTGTACACGCGCCACACGTCGGCCGACTACGCCGCCATCGTCCGAAGCCGCGACAAGGGCGGAGAGGACATCACCGTCGATCGAAAGAACTACTCGGACCCCGTGTGGTTCCTCCACACGTCAGGCAAGAGGTAGGGTGCGCGATTTGGCTGTCGCTGTAGCTCATCATGTTCTGACACCCTCTTTCTCGACGGTCTAGCCTTCATAAGGGCACGCCACAGGTGCTCGAGTGCTGGCTAACGCGGCCGGACTTGCCGCTGCTCGACATCTACGTGCACGAGCAGCTCTTCCGCGAGCGACTCGCGCCCAAGTACCTGTCGTACATCAAGGAGAGCCTCAACGTGAACGTGCACGTCGGGCAGCTGCCGCCCGACGCGTTCGCACGGCTCGTGGCCGGCTCGGCGTTCTTCCTGTGCCCGAGCATCCAGGAGGGCTACGGCCACTACATGAACCAGGCGCGCGCAGCCAACGGGCTCATCGTGACGACCGACGCTCCGCCCATGAACGAGCTCGTGACGAACGACTCGGGCGTGCTCATCCCGACGCAGACGCGCTCGCATATGGCCCAGCTGCTCGGTGGTGGGCACCAAGGGCCTCACGGACTGCGAGGAGTGGAGGGGATGGTAGCCACTCTGACTCGACAAGGCGTGTGCGATGCTGTCGACGCTGTCATTGCGCGGATGACGCCGGCAGAGCGCGAGCATAAGGCGACGAACGCGCGAGCAGCATATCTGCGTGACCAGCGCGTGTTTGCCGACAAGATGGAGGCGATCCGCGCGCTGGTGTGGAAGCACCAGCGGGAGGTTGTGGGCAGATAGGCTGGGCTCCTGTTCGCCGTTTAAGTTATCGTCGAACGCCCGAATGCTTCAGTTCCTTGGTCGGTGCCGTGCGACCTGGTTACCTGTCGGAACCCCTGCTGGCATCGTGCATCACGCTGAACAGCGCATGCGAGCTCGCATCGACAGTCCATTTCTCAATTGACGACGTTGGAATGTGATGAGGGTGGAGACGAGCGTGGTGCACACGAATCTCGGCCGCCATCAAGCAATACAACCAAATATCAAACGCTATTGATCGTGTTCAACAATGGCCAGAATTTGCAAATCTCCGGCAGACGTGCCCGCCCGGGCTGTCCTGCTAATGTGATGTCCACATCAACTTTACTCGGTCGCGCAAGGTGTCGACACAGCCTGAGATGGCTTCGCAACGCGTCACTCTTGCTTACGCTCGAACCTCATGCGAACGGAGTTCCACCAGGTATTCGCGGCCTCTCTCATGCGGCGTCTTTTGCGGCCCCGTTGAGTGTTCGGCTGGTTCGCCGTCACCGGAGCCTCGGTAGATGAGCCACGGTATCGCCAGCTACTTCCATGGCTTCTCCACCACGAGCTGGAAGCGCCACGACTGCGTCCCTAGCCTCTGTTGCGCGTGCCGCGGTGGCTTCCGCCGCGCGCCTAGCCTCCGCCGCAGCACTCTCCGTTGCTCGCAAAGCTTCCTCCCGGTACGTCCCTTGGGTCTGGGCTGCGTGCTCGCGCTCAAAGTCGGTCTCGAGTCCCGCCATCGCATCGTCAGGGTCCGGCTCTTCGTTGTCGAAGTCGCCTTCCTCTTTTTAGTTCGGATGCAGAGAACAGCAATTAGTGACTCGATATATGGTGAGCCGCGGGAATGATCGGCAGCCATCCTTACCTTCCGGTGGCAACGGCACCATCCGCGCCAACTCCGTCAGCGCTCGCGGAGACATCACCGGTGAAAGTGGTTCAGGAGTTCTTTCGGGGCTTGAGGTCTCCATCTCCGCTCGCCCAAGCCTCCAACGATTCCAGAATGACGCTTTGTTCGCGGAAGACATCGGTATCACGTGCGTGAGGTGGTGAGATCGAAGCCCTGGGACCAATTGAGGATAGATGCCGTGCGAAGGTGCACGGCTCCGACATCCCACTCACCAGGCGTAAGCTACGGCTACGTCGCGTAGCTACATGTAGTCGCTGTCATGCTGGGAGAGAATGACCAGCCGATAGAACTCGACTACAAAGTGGTGAATCCCGCGGAAGCCATCTACCGGTCAGAGCTTCGCGCTATGACATCACTTCGCGAGCGATGGCGAAGGACTGATGGCTAGCCTGGTCTTTCAAAGAGAGTTTACGGACTGGTGCCGCCAGATAACAGGTTCGTCGGGAAGGTTCTGTTCATCGTTATCCGCCGCTTTGTTTATCGGGCAACCTGCCTCATTGTTCATTGTTCTCCATGACCCAGCTCCCACCACACAACATGCAGCTCGCCGCCTCAACACTGCCGACTCGCCTACCTGGGGATAGTGGCCTCCCGATCGGGATTGTCGGCTCGTCATCGCCTCGGAGCGTGACTGCAGGACTCCACCCCGCCTCCCGGTCGTTGAGCGACACCAACGGGATGCTCGAGGTCTCAACGGAGCGGGACATCTTGAATGCTAGGCGTTCCAAGGCAAGGTGCGAGCGGGAGCTGCTGCAAGCGGCACTGTGCGTAGCAGAACGCGAGCGTAGGGTTCTCGAGGCTACCATACAGAGTGAAACTACCAATCGAGCAGCATCGGACGCGAGTGCGCTCGACAGCTCGACGCCGAGTGAAGCCACGAAGACCCGCAAAGAGGTCAGGCGGCAGATCATCTACGCGCGGATTCGAGAGAGTGTGATCAGACGAGAGATCGCCGAGGCAAAGGGGCGCGAGGCCGATATGGGGCGAATGATTGCTGAGGGCATGCTGCGCGAGGAAAACAGGAAGCGAATGATCGCCGAGGGCATCCTGCGCGAGGCGACGAGAAAGCGGATGGCCGTCGAGGCGAAGGCGCGCAAGGAGGCACTGAAGCAAAAGATCGCGAAGGCGAGGCTCGCCGCGCGGCGAGCTGTTATGACGTGGGACGAGTTGGTGGAGCAGTATCTCGAGCTGGTGCTGCGATGTTGATGACCACGCTTCGATTGGGTCGCGTGAAGCACCGGGTGGGCTCCGACCGAGCTGTGCGTTTAGATCGCAGTCTGCATTTGTTCGTTTTGCACCGCTGTTTGCATTATTCTATCGGTTTTTAATTCAACCTGCACTTCGATTATCGGGACTGTGTTGGTGACCGGATGTTCAAATGGTCGGTCGCTCGAGGCGAGTGGCGAAAATGACTGTCGATAGAGATAATGGAGGACAGAGAAGACACGACAGTGCCGAGCAAAGGGGACTGGGTGCGTTTTACAAACCGACGGCTGAGCTGGTTGCCTCCTGCAGTTTTACAGTAACTGGGCTGCTCTACCGTGGGTGAGATAGCTACACCATGAGTCATCCACCAGCTACTTTGAAACTTCAACTTCATATTTCTTCGTTCAAGAAATACTGTACCCAGTACTGTTCAGTGCCAATTGTGCACCAATGTGCGCGCGGCGCTGCTAGTGCTCGCGCTCGTCTCGCTCATGATGCACATGCAGGGCGCCTTTAGCTAGTAGTGTCGAGGACTCGCGCGGCGACTCGACCCCTTCGGCAAGCCCTACGTCCTCTCACGTAGCATGAATACGGCACTTCAGCGAGCGACTCGCGCCCAAGTACCTGTCGTACATCAAGGAGAGCCTCAACGTCAATGTGCACGTCGGACAGCTGCCGCTCGACCCGCTCGACGCGTTCGCGCTCGGTGACCTTCCTGCGCCCGAGCATCCGCAGCCAACGGACTCATCGTGACGACCTACGCCCCGCCCATGGACGAGCTCGTGACGAAGGACTCGGACGTGCACATCCCAATGCAGACACGCTCACACAGCAACCGCGACTTTGATGTGCGAGGAATGTGGCCTCGGGTGTAATGCGCGCCAATCTCGACCGCCTACCAAACCTGTACAACCGAGGGTCTGACCAAAGCAAGCGAAGGTAACCAGTGTTGATCAACTAGTACGGCGTCCTCCAATTAAACTTAACTACAAATGGAGCGGGTCTTGACCATCAACATCACTCTTCCTTTCGCTCAAACATCTTGCGAAAGTTGCCAAAAAATTTACGCAAGGCTGCTTTGGCTCGGCGTCTTTTTCCCCCACGTTCGGACCCCGTGTCGTTCGTTGTCGCTGCTTGAATCATCGTGGACCAGCGTCTATAGCTTCATCGCGCGCTGGACGAGCTGCGCCTCTTGCTTCAGCTCTATGCCACGCGGTAGCCTCGGCTACTCGTGGAACTTCGTCTCGGCGTGCATCTCAGACCTCAGCTTCGAGCCTGGCCCCAACCTCGCGTGTTGCTTCGGCTACGACTGTGAGACTAGCCTCAGCGTCTCGTGCTACGAGCGCCTCAGCCGCGCGCTCGCGAGCAGAGTCCGTTTCAAGAGCCACCGCCGCGTCGTCGGGCCCCGGCACTTCGTCGCCGAAGTCGCCCTCCTCTATTGCAGTAGTTCGGATGCAGAGAACAACAATTAGTATCCTCAGTGACTCGATATATCGGTATGGCAAGCAGCGCGGATGATCGGCAAGCTGTATTACCATCCGGGGGCAACGGGATCACCCACGCGATTTCCGTCTCTGCGAGCCAAGGATCATCGAGCACTCGGGGTGGTGACTCCGGCGAAATCGACTCCGATGTCGTCGCGGGGCTTGGGATCTCCATCTTTGCGTGGCCAAGCCCCCATCGATTCCAGAATGACGCTTTACTTGCTACGGAAGACGTCGGTATCACTTGCATCGGGCGTTGGGTCGGAAGGCCTCGCGCCAATTGAAGAAAGTTGCCGTCTCGAGCAGGTGTCGATGTGAATCGGTGCGAAGGTGCCCAGCTTTAACATCTCACTCATGAGGCGTAAGTAATTGCTCGTGCGCTGATGCCGACAGGACTCAAGTTCTCAGTCATGTCAGCCCAATCTGTCAGCCCGGTCTCGAGAACTACATGCCGGAGATGTGGTCTCTCTCTCTCTCTCTAAGGACTGATGTCTTGCGGCAAGTCTCTTGTCTGACCTTTTTCCTGGAGAATTCACAGCGAGGTGACGTGACGGAATATGGCCGTTGAGCAGGCATTACCATAGCTATTGTCATTCACCATCTTTCTACTCGGAGTATCGGCCTCACGATTCACTATTCGTCCTAGCTTCCACGGCTCAACATGCGAGCGGCCGCTTCCCCACTGAATACTCGATTACCTGGCAACGGTGGACTGCCAGTCGGCGATGCTGGCTCGACGTCACCTCGCAGCATTATTGCAAGAGCCCAATGTCTCGTCCCGTTTCTCCTAAACGTACTGCCCGAGGTCTCGATGGAGCTGGATACTGAAAAAGCGAAGCTTTTGAGGGCAAGATGTGAGCAGGATCTGCTGCGCAAAGCACTACGCAAGTCAGAGTGCGAGCGTAGGGCCTTCGAGTCGGTCATCCAGAACGAGCCAATCAATCGAGCAACTTGCGATTCTTTGCAAGCCATGCCCTGCGAGACCACAACAACTCGGCCTCGCAAAGGCGTTGCAGACCAGATCCTTGCCACGCGAATCCGGGAGGGTGTCATTAGGCGGGAGATCGCCGAGGCCAAGGCACGTGAGGCCAAGATGATACGAGTGATCGCCGAGGCATGGGCACACGAGGTGGGCGTGAGGCGGAGAATCACCGAGGCAAGGGCACGTGAGGCCAAGGCGCGGGCACGCGAGGAGAGGAAGAAGCAAAAGGTCGCTGAAGAGAAGGCGTGCAAGGAGGCGTTAAAGCAGGCGATTGCCAAGGCGAGGGCCGCCACGCTGGCATGGGATGAGTTAGTGGAGCAGTTCCTCGAGCTGATTCTGTGGCATGGGTGAGCACGCGAGATAACGGCAGGACACCTTCGCGGAAGCTGCATGTCTTTTTAGCACGCGCTACGAGCGCAGCTTGTACTCGTTCATAAGTACACATACATTGTGATAAAGAAATTCATATGAGTGACCGCTCTACCGCTCTGCTGTTGCTTGAGGCACGTGGTGGGAGTGACTGGGCTCCCCCGCTGCGATTGAGAACCGGTAATTGAGGGCATACGCAGGAATAATATATATTTGAGTGGCGTTGCGAGTCGTTGGCGGAGTCTGTTGCACCAATCTGTCGCTGCTCTACGACGGGTGGGGCGGCTCAACACTGTGTGAGTCATCATCACCTGCCACGTTGGGACTTCAACTTGCCTGCTGTGCCCAGTGATGTACACGATGAGGTACCGAATAGACTAGCGGCACAAGTAATTAGAAACGGACTCCCCGTCACAGCGAACGGAAGCAGGTAGGTAATAGGGTTCGAATTCTGACGTATCAGGGGTAGGTGATCCTAAAGGAATATCTTGTGTTTTGTATTGATACTGGCTGCTCATGTACAGCGGGTAGGTGTATCACCTGTTATAAAGGGTTCTTTTATACGTTTGACACCCTAAAATAATGCAACGCTCTACCGTACTGTACGGGTTGGGCGCACGGATTGATCGGCAAGTGCGCTCCTGGCTGCCCTGCCCTCCTTGCCCTTCCGCTTGGCACAAACCCACAGAAATACAGTGAAGTAACTTACTGACGGGATAGCCCGCGCACCAGGAACCCACCGCGCAATGTGGACACTCCCTCCCCCCTCCCTCCCTATCGACCCACGCGTCACTTGGGACTTTAGAGGCGGTGCATCATCGTACTCGCCCTCCGCCGCGAGTCCATCGTAGGGCCCTACCGTACTCGACACCACGCCCGCTCTACGATGCCGACGTCTTCCCCCTCTGCTGGCCGCTCGGCGACGGGCTGGATCCGCGTGATCCTCGCGCTGCTGGTGGGCACGGGGCTGCTCTCGCTGGTGCTGGAGGCCTCGTCGCTGGACTACGCGCCCCACCTGCGGCGCTTCACGCGGTCCGCGCTCTCGCTCAGCGTCTCGGGGCGTCGAGCGGCAAGTAGGGCGGCCGGAAGCGCGAGTCAGCAGTCGGTCCCGCCGGCCGAGCAGCTCGAGTCATGGATGGTGGACAGAGAGGAAGACGGCGACGTGCCGCCGGAGGAGCGGTACCACCTCAGTCTACTGCACGGCGCGTGCACGCGGCACCGCGACGCCATCCTCATGTGGGAGTACGGGTCGCCCTCTGTTGGTAGAGCGCCCATATCGTCGTCTTCTAGTGGCGAGAAGGACGACCAGTTCGATGAGGCGCGCAACGAGGCGACGCTCATCACGCGCGAAGACCCGGACCTGCTCGAGAAGCTGCGCCAGTGCCCCGACATCGACCTGTTCCTGCCCTCGGACGTGCGCAACAACGGCTACTGCGAGGACGCCAGCGCCTATGTCAAGTGTACGTCCTCCCTGACAACGTGTAGTCTTCCTTCTACGTGTAGAGCGACTCAATGTTTGATGCTCTTGGGTGTGTTTCCCCCTCAGTTCTGCACTCGCGCATGCTGCCGCAGTGGGTGCTGGACGTGAAGCTGTTCGACGCGTCGATGGGCAGGGAAGTGGACTACTTCGACCTGTGCCCCACGACGCCCGTGCTCTTCTTCAACCACTACTGGGGCGACAACGTGCCCGATATGGCGCGCTGGCCGAAGGAGACCAAGCCCGTGTGGCTCATGCCCAACATTGAGATGTGGGAGCTCAACGAGCAGCACCTTTGGCGCGTCGACGCCGTGCTCTGCAAGACGAGCGTGTGCCACGACCGCGTGACCAAGTGGTACAAGCAGGAGGGCAACCCGCGCGGCACCAAGGTGTTCTACACCAAGCACACGTCCTCGGACCAGGCGGCTTTCGCGCGCAAGCTGCTCGGCGACTCGGACGCGAGCGTCGGAGACGAGGTGGTGCAGCCCAAGGACTTCACCAACTTGCGTTTCCTGCACACGGTGGGCGGCAGCTACTGGAAGGGCACGCGGCAGGTGCTCGAGTGCTGGCTGTCGCGCGCGGACCTGCCGCCGCTCGACCTGTACGTGCACAAGTGGGCGTACGACGGCATGTTCCACGGCCAGTACGCGCAGCGGCTCGAGAAGGCGGCCAACGTCCGGCTCACGACCGACGAGGTCGACGCGCTCGCGTTCGGCAAGACAGTCGCCGAGGCTAGCTTCTTCCTCTGCCCGAGTATCAGCGAGGGCTTCGGCCACTACATGAACCAGGCGCGCGCGTCCGGCGGCGTCATCATTACGACGGACCTACCGCCCATGAACGAGCTCGTGACGGACGGCATGGGCGTCAAGGTCAAGGCGCGCCGCATCTCGGACTCGAAGCAGTTCCTCGGCGGCGCCAGCAAGAACAAGCACGCGCTGCACAACGTGCCGGGCATGGTCGCGCACTACACGGGCCGCGCGCTGTGCGACGCCGTCGACAAGCTGGTCCGCGACACGGACGCCGAGCAGCGCGCGCAGATGGCCGAGACAGCCAGGAGGCAGTACCACGAGGACACCAAGTTCTTCGCGCGCGCCATGCGCGAGTTGCGCGTCTTTGCGCGACGGAACGCGTCGGACGCTGTCGCGGTCAGCAGCGGCGACGACGGGGGCCAGGGCCAGCCAGAGATGTCGTCAACTTCGGTTTCTCCGGACGCGACGGCCAAGAACAACCTGCGGCACGACCCGTAGATATTGATGTGAGGATAGCAGTGCGTGTGGTTAGACAAGTGTGCAACACGGCGACAAGTAACTTTATTATAGATAGACGAGCGAAGTGGCAAAGCGAGTTGAAGGCGGGGTGTCTGATTGGCAACGTCAGAGCTGCCCGCTGTGAGTGAACCAGCAGTCTCATCAACGTGATGATGTCCGTGACGTAAGGGGGATTGGGATGGGGAGGAACCGACGGAGAGCGAGAGATAAAAGAGTCAAACGCCCTCCCCACCTCAGCCAGAAGCGCACCCGCTTCCGTTGGGATCGCCAAGTCTCTTGCGTGTTGTATGGCGTTTTTCGCAAGCCAATCGACTAAAAACATGCGTGTTTTGCTGCGACCACAATCCAGCCGCGAGTGATAGGCGCGGAGAAGATGCAATGAAAGACTCGGAAACCATCCCAGACACGCCACGCGTGGGCGGCGTTTTCATTCGAGCTCACGCCCTACGCGGTAGAGCGCTATCAGCATCGTTGGGACGTCTAGACGCTTCCAATTCGCCCCACACGGACAATGGAGGCCGACACCGTGGCATCCACCGCGTCGCCGCCATCACCAACACTACCACCGCCGAGGCGGCGCAATGTGCAGCGGTGGCTCATGGGCGTGCTCGGCAGCCTCTTGCTCATCTCGTCGGCGTCGTTGCTGCTCGAAGGCTCCACGCTGCGCCTCGACGTCACCAGCAGCAGTAGCGACTCGGACCCGCGCGCGCTACGCCTTCACTTGGCCTCCAACGCCGCCATGAACGCTGCGCAGCGAGAGGAACTGCTGCCCCCGTGGGCGGCGGACTTGGAGGACAAGCGCGAGGTGCCCGAGGACGAGCGGCTGCACTTGAGCCTGCTGCACGCCGCGTGCGTCTCCGAGCCGGACGTGGTCATCCCGTGGCGACACGGCGCGCCAGGGATCAGCCAAGACGCGCTGCTGCGCAGCCACCGCCATGATCGGAGCGCTGCCAGCAACGATGGAGAAGATGGTGAGCTGAAGGCGGAACTGATCCGCCAGGACGACCCGCAATTGCTGGAGAAGCTGCGCGCGTGCCCCGATGTGGACATACTCTTGCCGAGCGGGCTGCGCGGCAACGGGTACTGCGAGGACGCCATCGCCTACGCCAAGTGTGAGTCCATGTCTCTAGATTACCTGTGACGTGTTGGTCGCTGACGTCGTTCGTGTGAATTTGTGCGTGTGTTGCAGATCTCAACTCGCGGCTGCTGCCCATGTGGGCATTCGAGGTCAAGCTGTTCGACCCGGCGCTGGGCAGGGAGGTGGACTACTTCGACCTGTGCCCCACGACGCCCGTGCTCTTCTTCAACCACTACTGGGACGCGCTGCCCGACTCGCCGCGGTGGCCCGAGGGCAACCGCAAGCCGCTCTACCTCATACCCAACATCGAAATGTACGAGCTACGCGAGACGCACCTCTGGCATGTCGACGTCGTGCTGTGCAAGACGCGTGTGTGCCACGACCGCGTCTCGCGGTGGTACAAGCAGGAAGGGAACCCGCGCGACACCAAAGTGTTCTACACCAAGCACACGTCCTCGGACCAGGCGGCTTTCGCGCGTCGAGCGCTCGGCTCCGCCAGTGGTGGGAACGCCACCAACAGCAGCAACGTTGACACTGTGATCGCGGCGAAAGACTTGGAGAGCGTGCGGTTCGTGCATACGGCGGGCACGAGCGTCTGGAAGGCCACACGGCAGGTCGTGGACTGCTGGCTGTCGCAGACCGGGTTGCCTCCGCTGGACCTGTTCATCGACGAGGAGGCGTTCATGCTCTTCGGCAAGCGCTACGCCTCGCGCCTGCGGTTCACCGACCATCCGATCAACGTGACGCTCGGGCGGCTGGACGCGCTCGCGTTCGACCAGCTTGTCGCGGACTCGGTCTTCTTCTTGTGCCCGAGCATCATGGAGGGCTACGGCCACTACATCAACCAGGCGCGCGCGTCCGGCGCGGTGGTCGTCACCACGGACGCGCACCCGATGAACGAGCTCATCACGTCCAGCGACATGGGCGTGCTCGTGCCTGCAAGACCCGAGACGGACCCGAGCATGTTCCTCGGCGGCGGCTTCAAGGGCGGCCACGGCCTTCGCGGCGTGAAAGACAAGGAGCGCGCCGGCAACGGCCTCGTCGCGAGCTTCTCGTCGTCTGGTCTGTGCCGCGCCATCAAGCAAATGGTGGACACGACGACCACAGACAGTCGGCGAGCCATGGCCGCGCGGGCAAAGCAGGGATACCACGAAGACACCAAGTTCTTCGCGCGGGCCATGGCCGAGCTGCGGGCGTACGCGAGGGCAGGAGCCGCGGCAGCATGATCTGGAGGCCAAGCAACACCTTAGTGATTAGTTAGAAGAGCGTAGAGTAATTATAAATCATGATCCAAACGATTCCGCACTGCCGACCCGTCACGACGTCGGCTGGAGGGAGCGGCAAGCGAGCCATGCCGACCGACGACTACCTCGGTGCGTCCTTCGCTCTTCCGGATGTGATCATGGACGTAGGAGCCCGTACTCACGCGTGCTGGCAGTGAGATCCGGCGCCAAGGAGCTGCTGGCGCGCGCCGTGGCCGAGATCCTGACGCTGCGTCCGCGCGTGCCGGTCCACGCGCTCGCCAACCAGTTGCGTCTGCTCGTCGCATCGTCAGTAGCGACCGGCTTGCTTATTTCTCTCTCTCTCTCAACTCGTCTTATGACCAGCTTTCAGGCCGTTGCGTTGGGCCACAGCGTCGCAACGGCGGCCAAGTCTTTGCGCGCAAGCCACCCGAGCAAGCGCGCGTTCCCGGACGTCGCGCTCCGTGTCTTCTGCGAGCTCGCTGACGGCCAGAGCCAGTCGTCCGCTGTATCAACAGCGTCGGTGGCGACATCATCCGCCAAGTTCAAGTCTACAAGCGCCGTCAACAGCAAAGCGGCAGCCGCAATGGCACCAGGGATCTCGTCGTGCTCTGCTCGAACCATCTCGCCGGCGATGCTGAGGGAACTGCTGGGATATCTAATGGTAGAGTTCCCCAAGCGAATCCAGACGCAGGTGCTGCAGCGGCTCGTGCGACCTGCTGGGTCCGCTCCTGGCGCTAGTGACGATACGAGCGAGCCCGTGGGCTTCGACAAGTTCGTGCGAGCCGTGGACGCGTGTTTGCTCCTGGAAGGTAGCCCATAACCCATTGTTATGCACAGATGACAGAGTTAGCCTCCACAGTAACCTCCTCGCGTGCTGTAGAGCTGCTGGACGTCGCGAGCGAGCTCTTCCAGCTGCTGCAAGCACGACAGCAAAAGCAGTCGGAGGCGTCGACAGGAACAGCACCCGCGACCGCGTGCCTGTCTCTAGCGGACCAACTCGAGAACGCGCTGCAGTCGGCGGCGTCGCAGTTCCCTCAGCACCTCGAGCTGCTGCGCGCGCTGCTCTCGCCGTCCACGGGCGGCTCGGACGCGCCCTCCGCACTGTTTCCCACCGTCACAACCGCCTCAGACGTCCAGGAGGCGCTCGCGCAGCTCGTTCTTGGCGGGGACATTCCAACATGAGCGTCATCATCGACGCGTCGGCACGTCGAGCGAGGTGGGTGATCGATCGATCCATGGGCACAGGCGGAGAGGCGGATCTATATTATAAGAGAGCGGGACGATCGCAATGAGCAGCCTTTCATCATCTACCGCTGCGCGCGCGCGCTTCCCTTCGTCTCTTTCTCCCCCTCCTTCTTTCCACGGACGCTTCTTCCTGCCTGGTCTACTTGCGGAGCATGTCGAGCACGTTCTTGCGGATCTTGCCCTGCACGAAGACGGGCTTGCCGAGGCGGCGGATGCGCTCGCGCGTCTTCTTGGTGGCGATGTGGCGCTTGTTGGCCTGCGCGCGCTTGACGAGCCCGTTGCAGTTGACCTTGAAGCGCTTCTTGACCGACGCCTTGACCTTGAGCTTGTAGCTCTTGCGCCGCACCTGAACCGTCACCACCGACGCCGACGGTTTGGCCTTGAACGCGGCGCTGCGGGCGAGCAGCGGGCTCCCGAAGGCCGGCAGCATCGTCGACATGGCGCGCACGGGGGCCGCCGCCACCGCCAGACGCTGCGGGTTGGCGGACGCGACGACGGCGACGCGCGAGGCGGCGGCGGTCGCGAGCGACGGAGCGACGCTCAGCGCCTTGAACTGGCGCGCCAGCGAGCTGCAGAGGGGGCCACAGAGAGGAACGAGAGGGTTAGACGCGGTCGTACAGACGCATGGAGGGGCGGGGGAACGCACCGGAACATGGCCATGGACTGCGGGCGATCGGAGTGGCTTGCGCTTTGGTCCGCTCGTTCTTGAGAGCCTTCCAGCCACCCCCACCGACGGCACGATTCTCATGTGATTGGTGGAAACTCGATAATTGCGATGATGTGATTGGTGGATAGTTGTCTGTAGACTGTTAAATACAATACCCCTTTGAAAACGATACTTATCGAACAGCTACGTGTCTTGGAAGTCACTTCCCTTGTCTCCCTCATGACGGCGCTGGTCTCGACGCCGCTGGTGCGCGCGCTGCGCCGGTTCGCGGCGGGCGACGAGCACGAAGACGACGCGTACGACGAGACGGAGGCGGGGGATCTGAGCGTGGGCGTGGCGCTGGGCACGCGGCGCTCAATAGAAGGCGATGAGAAGCCGCAGCTCGCGGTGTGGGGCGTGCTGCGCTCGGCGCAGGACGCAGAAGGCATGGCGAGGCTGATGCCGCCGGGAATCGAGCCCGTTGCGCGGTTCGTCATGCTCACAGGGTCGATTCCTCGGTATGAAGACGGAGACAGCGACGTTGTGGCCGCGTTCGCGTCCAAAGCGCTCGCGGTGGACGTCGGAGCGCCGCGCGACGCCGTGCTCGTGTTTGTGCGTTCGACCAAGCAGCTGCGGCTGTACGCGTCTTCGTCCGAGGGCGTGGAGCGCGTGACGCTGAAAGAGGCCAAGGGCTTCCACGCGCGCGAGCTCCTGCGCGCCGCGGGCTTCACGATGGCGCGGTGTGCGTTCGACGTGAGCGCGTTTGGCGACGCCGACGCGCTGGAGCAGCTCGAGACGTGGAAGCGGACGCTCGGCGACGCCTCGAGCGTGTTTGCGCGCGTCGGTCACCGCCCAACGAGCGTGTTTGACGCTGCAGGAGCTGATGTTATGAGCGAGAAGAGCAAGGGCAGCAACCCGACGATCGGTGAGATGCTGAGACTTGACTCAGTCACTGAAGCGGCGGCATCAAGCAAGCCGCGCATGGCCAATGGCTCCGCCAAGAGCAAGAAGAAGGGCAAGAAGAACAAGCCCCAGCTCGACGGGTGGGACGACGACGGCAGTGGAGCTGACGGTGGCAACGACGGCGACGCGCCGGGTGTCCTACCGACGTTTGAGTACGGAGACATCGCCAACGTTGAGCTGCTCACGTCGCTCTCCCCGGACCGAGCAGCGGCGCCTGTGCTGACGATCCCAACATCAAGAGGCAGCGACGACCGTCGCTGGCAGCTGCACTTTGACTCGCTCGTCGTGCTGCCCGTTGATGCGCCAGTCAGTGCCGCGCTCTCAGCGATCCGCAACGGGCTATCGCGGCAAGTGGACGAGCTGCTCGCTCACCTTCGCAGTACCAACGACAAGAAGACGTCGAGCATCTCGTTCGAGCACTTCCCGCTCGTGGGCGCGTCCTTTCCGCTCTCGATCGCCACGTCAACTGGGACGAGCAGCGGTCTCGCGACGTCAAGCTACCGGCCGGCGGAGATCCACGCCGCGTTCCTGCAGCCCATGGACCGGCCCATCCTGGACGTCTCGCGTGGGTGTTCCCTGTCGTCTCAAGCTCGCGTCATCGCCGAAAGCGACGTGCTGTTCAACGTTCACGAGGGGCTTCCGCCGTCGGGCATCGCGCGCCCACCGGACGGCGAGGAGGAGCAGTGCGTGCTGGTCGACGGGCTGTACGGGTACTTCCACTACCTGCAGCAGGGCGTGCGCGACAAGGGCTGGGGCTGCGCGTACCGGTCGCTGCAGACGCTGGCGTCTTGGCTGCAGCTCAACCACTACACAGACGCATATCCGCCGACGCACGAGCAGATCCAGCGCGCGCTGGTGCGCATGGGCGACAAGCCGGCCACGTTCGTCGGGTCCACCGAGTGGATAGGCAGCCTCGAGGTCGGGTACGTGCTGGACGAGCTCTTCGGCGTGTCGTTCCGGTCACTGAGCGTGCCGAGCGGCGCCCGGCTGCCGGAGCTCGCGCGGGAGCTGCAGCACCACTTTGCGACCCACGGGACGCCCGTCATGATGGGCGGCGGGCAGCTCGCGTTCACCATTTTGGGCGTGGACTACGACGCGCGCTCGGGCGACTGCGCGCTGCTCATCCTCGACCCGCACTACACGGGCGGCGAGGACATGGACGTGATCCAGAGCAAGCTGCTCGCGCTCGAGGGCTACAAGGCCTTCCCGTGCTCCTGGCGACGCACGTCCTCCTTCAGCGCCAAGAGCTTCTACAACCTCTGCCTGCCCCAGCGACCCGCCTACGCCCTCGACTAAGTCGCTTCGAGCCGTTGTGATGCATTTGCGGCTCCAACGGAGGCGGCGGACTGAAGTTTCACGACAGGTTGGTGAAATATGGCGTTAGCTAACGTAGAATTCTCGCTAATAGCGGGTCGACTTCAACGGGGTCAAGTGTATCACCGTGACTGTCCCGTTAAAAATGAATCAATTCACTGTCAAAATCAATGTCGATCGGTAAATTAATTAATTCCGTACCTCCCGATGGTCGCGCTTTGATGTGTGTTCCAGAGAAACTGTTGAGCATCATGGACGACGACATGGGCGCGGCCGCGGACGAGCTGCTCGCGTTCCTGTGCGACGTGGACGCCGGGGACCTCCCGACGGACGAATGGATGTGCCCGCCGGACAAGGACACGCAGGACGTCCCGGCGCTGACGCTGCTCAGCGACGCCACGAACGACGTGGTCCACGCCGACAGCGACGCCGGCAGCGCCGCGTCCTGCTCTTCCGACGCGGCGGAACATGTTGCGGTCCATCCATCAGCTCCGCCCAAGCGGCGCACGCGCAAGCAGGAGCTGGCGCTGCTGCGTGCCCAGGTAGTGCGCATGACGCTGCAGCTCCACTCGCTCAAGATCGCGGCGGGCATCGACGTCTCGACGCCCGTCGCGGCGGTCCCGCAAGATCAGAAGCGCGTGCTGACGGTTGCCGCTGTCTCCGCCGGCAGGGCTGCCCCGGGCTGCTGCCTGTGGGAGAAGCTCGCGGCCAAGCAGCGGACGCACCGCCGGGACGCGGAGCAGGAGAACAGGATGCTGCGGGAGGCGGTGGAGGTTCACGCCCGCCGCGCCAAGAGGCTGCGCCAGATGCTGCACAAGCGCGTGGCCGATGAGGTGCGCGCCGTGCGCTGCTGCGTGTGATCTCGCTCTGATACTGACCGGTCTCTTATGTCTCCGTACCGGTGCGCAGCGCCGACAGCTCGCGAGCGTGTTCACCAGACCGAGAGCGCCCATTCGAATCTCACTGCCGGACGACGAGCGCGTCTTCCTGCACCTCGCCGAGGGCATGGACGAAGCGTACACAGAGATCGACGCCACCTTCCGCGCCACCAAGATGCACGAGCTGCCTGTTCCGGGCCGGTCACACCGCGCCCACGGCCTCGCTCCCGGCAAGTGGCGCGTGGAGCTGCGCGACATCCACGTGACGCCGTTCGAGTTCAAGCGAACCGAGCGAGCGGCATGGGTGCACCTCTCCAACGCGACCGACAGCAATGTACGCTGGCGCGCTTTGCTTCCCGTGGCTTGGAGCGGGTTTCTAACCAGCGTCGGCGTCGTGCATGCAGGAGAACGAGCTGAGGAGTAGCATCCGCTTTTCGTTCCCGCATCCGAGCGGAGTTGACTTTGTCATGCACCAGCGGTCGGTCACGCGGAGGTACCGGGAGCGCGAGTGCACGGTCGTGCTCACGCGTGCGCTGACGCAGCCAATGCCGGGGATCTCGGTTGATACGACAAAGCGGATGGTCATCACGAGAGGCGAGCGGTCCGTGAGCGGCCCGACGTCCGTCATCCAGACCTACTTGTTCGCGTTCGGCTCGGCCACCGCCGAGGCGGTGCAGCGCGTCGACGAAGCGCTGCGGCTGCGCGACCGCCCGCTCGGCACGCACGTTGACGACGACAGCTTTGGGCTCAAGCTGTGGGCGAGGTCGATCTCGAAAGCGACGGACGGCATCGAGGACGTGCTGGTCGCGGGGGACTTCGATGGATAGCGTCGCGCGTCCAGTAACATGAGCAGCCAAACCATTCATGCCACGCGTGACATGACTATAACTTTAAGTTGCAATTGACATGCAATGAAGACTCGCCGAACAATGCCCAGTCATCGCGTTCCCCCCAACGAACGCCTGGGGCTTGCTTTGCTTTGTTTTTCGGGTTTTCTTTTACACTTTTTGTGGTTGTTTGTTTCGGTTTGGACAGTCCGTCAAAAGTATAAAGATAGGGTCCGCGTCCTTCCTCCCACGCCACGCTGTTGATACACAAGGAGACCAGGCGGACGCCACGCCAACGTAGTGCATGCGTCCGTCCGTCTTCCTCCTCCTCCGGGTCGTTTTGTTTCTCGTGTCACGATGCGTTTTCTGGTTTTTCTGGGTGCGTTTCTCGAGACTCTTTTTCGCTTTTTCTCGCTTGGGTTTCTCGTTTCTTGTCGTCCAACTCGGCACACGCCACACGCCACGCAACAAGCTCGTCCTCCACGTCCACCCGCCTCACGCCGTGAGGCTGGAGCGGGCGGCGCCACCGGTGGCGGTGGTCGAGGACGGCAGGCTGGGGCGCAGGGTCTGCTGCGTGCTCATCTGCAGGATGCGCGCGTACATGTCGACCTGTCCGTGCTGCTTCTTGCCGCCGGCGCCATGGCCGCCGTTGTGGTGGTGGCCGCTGGTCTTCTGCTTGGCCAGCACGAGCGCGCGCTCGCCGCTGGACGAGGCCGCGCCGGCCGCGCGCACGTGGCGGCGCGCGAAGCGCAGCAGGCTGACCCACATATCGGCGTCCTCGGCGCTCTTGGCGCGCAGCATGAGCACGGTCGGGTCGCAGTCGCTCGAGTGCGGCAGGAACTCGACGCGGAAGTCGGCGCGGCCCATCTTCTCGATGCGCGCGACGCCCCGCAGGTCGAGCGCGCCGCGCGGCGCCTTCCAGTAGCTGCGTTTGAACATGGTGACCACGCCCTCCTGGAAGTCGAGGCAGAACCAGCGCTTGCGCCAGCCGGAGCCCAGCAGGAAGGGCACCGAGTCGCGCAGCACGTGCACGTTGCCGCAGTAGGGCGGCAGCGAGTCCACGTCGACGGCCACGGACGTGACGGACGGTGGGATGGACGCCGGGGGCGGCGCTCGCGCCGTCGTCATGGTGCGCAGCGTCGGGAACTGCAGCGCGGGCGTCCCGCCCACCGAGACGGTCACGGCCTCGCCGTTGGCGAAGGCCTGGAAGAGCAGCCGCTGCAGTTGCGACTTCTCCGACCGGATGACGGTCACGGCGTGCACGAGCGCGCGCTGCTCGCGCTCCAGCTCGGCCAGGTCGTCGGCGTCGAGCGCCAGGCTGCGCGCCTTGAGCCGCAGCTCGCGCGCGAGCCGCTCGAGCTCCTCGTCCTCGTCGTCCTCCTCCTCTTGCTCCTCGTGCAGCTCAAAGTCCTCGTCGTAATGCAGCTCGTTGCCCTCGTCGTCCAGCAGCGAGAAGCGCGACGAAGAGGCGGACAGCGGCACGACCGCGCGCTGCCGCCGGCTGGAGCGCACGCGCATGGACGCGGAGCGCACGAAGGAGCCCACGAACGGGTTGAGCGTCGTGTCGACGCACTCGTCGGACGCGCCTCCGGTCGACGACGGCGCCGCCCACTCTTCTTCCTGCACGTGGCGGCGGCCGTGGACCCAGAAGTCGGCGCTGTCGAGCCCCAGGTTCTGCCGGAACATCTCGACCGTGTTGGCCTCGTCCACGTCGTAGTAGCCGTGCGACTCGAAGAAGTCGAGTCCGTCGTCCGCGTGGCCCTCGTAGATGTCGCGCAGGTGCTCGTCGAATGGACTCGCGGGCGGCCACAGCCCACCGCTGCTACTGGACGAGTCGTCGTAGCTGACGAGGCTGCCGCTGAAGGAGTCGTCGCTGCGCTGCTTCTTCTTGATGGGGTACAGGATGGCGAGCAGCTCGGGGTCGCTCTCGTCGCCCTCCATGGCGGCCGAGAACTTGCGCGCGCTGCGCTTCTTGCTGCTGGTCGCGGGCCGGTGGCGGCCGTAGCTGCGGCCCGAGGCGTCGTAGAGCGTGGCCGAGGGCGGCGGCAGCGACTGCGACTTGAGCACGCGGCGCGCCGACGGCACCATGGGCTCGCCGCGGTGGTTCACCATGACGGGCGCGGCGCCGGCGGCCGGCGCCAGGCTCGAGCTCCCCACTGTGCGCATGCTCGGCAGGAGTATCTTGGGATTAGAGTAGAGCGACGAGGCACTTGCACCAAGGTTTTAAAAATACCCCCCGCGTCCCAGACGCTAACGGTAGGGTTCCGCTTTTGGTCGCGCGTCCAGCAGGTAGAGGTAGGGGTGGCGAGATCCCCGGACTACTTGCGAGCAAGGTAGGGAGTCGGCGAGTGAAGCGCGTGCTTTCCCGATGAGCGCGCCTGCCGACCTGCCGACCTGTAGTGGTGTGTGTGTGTCGCACCGCCCCCTCCTACTTGGTACCCGGTGCGTTGGGGTCTGCCAAGCGACGCCTCCCCACCGACACGGGGCCCTGCGCTCCCTGTCTGTTGCTTGCGGCGAGTCCCCTGTGTCGTCTCCCGCTCGCTTCCGCGCTTGTTCCGGTAGGGCCGAGTAGGGCGAGCGCGAGGTTTTTTCTCAGGCGCTCGACCGCTTCTGTTCTCCTAACGCTGGTGACGGTCCTTCGCTCCCGAAAGAACAAAAAGGATGTGAGGGGAGGGCCAAGTAGGGCGAAGAGGAGGGGGGGAGGAATTGAGGGCCAGCTCGACCCTTTCAGCAAAGTCCGGGTCGAGGGGAAAAGGGTTGGAACATCCCTGAAATTGCAACGTTTGAAGCGGACGAACGACACGCCGTAGTCGCGTTTTGTAAGGTGGAACGGCAACAGGTGGCGTCCGCCGAAGATTGAGTTGCAGCATGAGGGTGAGACACGCGGCTGCCACAAAACGTGAAATTAAGATTTTGGCTATCTTCCTGCGGTTGAGTGGACAGGCGAACAGGTGTATTTTTCGATCTTTAAATCAGTATCTTGCGTTTATAATAAGTTCCCGTCGAATTCCCCCCCCCACACACATTGAATAAAAACGCGCGGCGTTTGCTGCCGGTCTATTGCACCGGTTTGTGTGGGGATCTGGGGTGCCCCTAGAATAGCATTGGGACAATCCTAGCGTGCTAAAATGTACTGGATTGAGTTTATTTGTAACAGTCTGAGTTAAAATTGATGATGCCTTTTTTACTGTGTACAGTACATTTTTACGAGTTTTCCCGATCTTGACCCGGTGGGTTGAACTCGCGACCATGCGGGGCAAACCACTGGCGTTCAATATGGAAGGATGGTGAGGTGCTCGCGATCGGACGAGCATACAGTATCTGGCAGACCAGCCAGCGGTAGAAGGAGCGAGCGAGCGCTGGCGACGACATCACGCACGCGGCAGCCAGCTCAGCCCCTCGCTGATCTTTTCTGAATGCGGGCGGGCACCAGCCACCAAGCGCATCTTTCCAGCGCCTAGAGGCACTTTCCTCCATTAGTACTGTACGTACACATTGTCCAGCACAGAAGTCCATACTGGTGTTTGGATCCGAGGGAACAGCGCGATCCCGAAGTGCGGACTTGAGGCAAGAATTGCCAGCTCTTTTTTCTGAGTTGCTAAAGTCAACACGTGTCGACTTTGGGGGTGCTTTCTTTCGCGACCACGCTTCCAAAAATAGAATTTTCGTCTCCGGTTGGGATCAGAATCAGCCGCTATCTCAACCCCATCACAGTTCTGAATCCATCCTTTCCAACTTTATTTTCCATACTTCTATTTATTTACGAAGGTTTATCAAATGTCTTCCGAAGGTTGCGCCAACTGTCTTTGATACATTCAGCCCAGTCCCGCGTTCTCCCCTCCCCATGTGACCGTTGCGCCCTTCTCTCTTGATTAAAGTATGCACCTTCACTAAGTATCCGCTCGCCAACAGAGAAAGAGACCGGCATTAGGAGGACAACGAGTCGCCCTCCCCGCGCCCTCCCCGGCCCTGTATCGCGATCTTCCCGCCTCTGATCTTCCTTCCAGCGCCCACATACCAGCATGGGCAAGAAGCCGACGTCGCGGTCGCCGAGCGCGAGCTGCGCCGCGCGGCTGGGCCAGCTGACGGTGCAGCAGGCGCTCGTGGGTCTCCTGGTGGTCGGTGCGCTGATAATGCTGCTCGAGACGCGCGTGCTGCCGCGCTGGGACTACAGCGTGTCGGACTACTTTGCGCGCGAAGGAGAGGCCGCCGTGGACAAGGACGACGCCATCGTGCGCGAGTCGGAGGGCGACAAGCCCGCCATGGCCGCCGCGGGCGTCGAGCAGGCCAAGAACGGCGGCTACGGACTCTACCCGCCCGAGATCCTGGCCTCCGAGTGGGCGGACGAGGTGCCGCGCGCCGACCTCGTGCACCTGAGCCTGCTGCACGAGGCCTGTCTGACGTTCAAGAACGACGTCATCCCGTGGACGTACGGTAGCGACGGGCGGGAGCCCGTCAAGCAGGGGGCGGGAATCGTCAAGGAGGACGACCCGGACGTGCTGGACAAGATCCGGAATTGCCCCGACGTGGACATCTTCCTGCCCGAGGGCATCCGCAGCCACGGGTACTGCGAGGACGCCATCGCCTACACCAAGTGTGCGTTTAAATGGGTAGAACGAAGTAGAGTAGAGTGGTTTGACATGATGACTGACGTAGTGGCATGTGCGTTCTCAATGCAGTCCTCAAGTCGCGCTTGCTGCCGCGGTGGGCGATCGACAAGAAGTACTACGACAAGAAGACGGGCAGCTACGTCGGGTACCACGAGCTGTGTCCCAAGACGCCCATGATCTTCTTCAACCACTATTGGGACGGCGTGACCGAGTCGCGCGAGTGGCCGACCAAGAAGCCGCTGTACCTGATGCCCAACATTGAAATGAACGAGCTGCAGGCGAGTCACTACTGGGGCGCAGACGTGGTGCTGTGCAAGACGGCCATCTGTGCGCGGCGTGTGCGGCTCTGGTACGCGCAGGAGGGCAATCCTCGCAACACGCGGGTCATTTACACGCGTCACACGTCGTCTGATGTCGCCACACTTGCTCGCGTTCGCCTTGGTGACGCCGCGATCCGGCCCAAAAACTTCACGGACGTGCAGTTCGTGCACGCAATTGGCACGAGCGTGCAGAAGGGCACGCGCGAGGTGCTCAACTGCTGGCTAGAGCGTCCGGACTTCCCGCCGCTGCACGTCTTCATGGCGAGCGACGTTTACGACGGCTGGCTCAAGGCGGCGTACGACGAGCGCGTCCAGAAGAGCCAGGTGGTGCTCCACCTCGGACGAGTTGACGCCAGCGACTTTGGCCGCATGATCGCTGAGACGGCCTTCTTCCTGTGCACGAGCGTGCATGAGGGCTATGGCCACTACATCAACCAGGCGCGAGCCAGCAGCGCCGTCATCATCACGACGGACGTGCCGCCCATGAACGAGCTGCTCTCGCGCCAGTCGGGCCTACTCATCCCATCGAACCGGCTCACGATCGACCAGCAGCTCATGGGCGGCAACTACAAGGGCGAGCACGGACTGCGCGACGTCGAGGGCATGACGGCCGGGTTCGAGGGCGACGGCGTCTGCCGCGCGGTCGAGCAGGTGCTTGCCATGACCCCCAAGGAGCGCGAGCTCATGGCCGTCCGAGCGCGCAAGCAGTACCTGATCGACATGAACTTCTTTGCGGCCAAGATGCAGGAGCTGCGCGCGCTGGCGCGAGGCGACAACGAGGGCACGGGCAACCTGCGGCTGGGCGAGGGTGCGTGAGGGATACCAGTAACACAGTTTCTAATGGGCGGTCACCTCCGCCGTGCTCGCCTCTCGACCTGGTTTGTATTTGTATAGACTGCTAATGGGGATCCTGGTGATGAGGATGGTGTGCAAAGTGTGGTTATGGTGGTGGTTCATTAACTCGGCTAACTGTGAATCGCAAGGGTGTGGCGTTTGCCATTCACAAATTAGTCGGGAACCTGGTCAGTCGCGTTCTTCAACGCCACGGGTTGAGTCGGGCGCCGTTTGGGTCGACTCGCCGCGCCGCTTTGCAACCGCTGGCTCCTCTTCATCGCCGCTGCAATATGAACTTCGATGGCAACTCGTGGCCCTTCCCATTAGCGAGTGTCGCAGGAGCTGACGAGCTGCATCGATGGGAAAGAAGTCATCGCGACGGTACCCGCCGGGGTTGGTCAGCCGACTGGGGCTGCACCACATGCTCGGTGGGCTCACTGCCGTCGGCGTGTTTCTGCTAGCGGTCGAGACTGCCGCGTGGGGGGTACGACGTGTCCAAGTACTTGGTGCGGGAGGGTGAGGCCGCCATCGATGAGAGTGGCGCCAGCGCCAACGGCAGCAACACAAGCTATGGACTCTACCCGCCCGAGATCTTGGCGTCGGAATGGGCGCAAGAGGTGCCGGTGGGCGAGCTCGCGCACCTCAGCTTGCTGCATGAGGCGTGTCTGACGTTCAAGAACGACGTCATCCCGTGGACGTACGGGCGATACGGGAAGGAGCTAACGTCGCCTGGCAGTGCCCCGACATTGACATATACCTGCCCGACCACATCCGCAGCCACGGGTACTGCGAGGACGCCGTCGCCTACACCAAGTGTGAGTCTTGACAGCTACTGCAGACGCATGATTCGCGTAGTGACTAATGTCTGGTTGGTGTCTCGTCTCTGTGTAGTCCTCAAGTCGCGCTTGCTGCCGCGGTGGGCGATCGACAAGAAGTACTACGACAAGAAGACGGGCAGCTACGTCGGGTATCATGACTTGTGTCCCAAGACGCCCATGATCTTTTTCAACCACTACTGGGACGGCGTGACGGAGGAGCACGAGTGGCCGACCAAGAAGCCGCTGTATTTGATGCCCAACATCGAGGTGTTCGAGCTCGACGCGCGACACTATTGGCGCGTCGACGTGGTGCTGTGCAAGACGGCCATCTGTGTGCGGCGTGTGCGGCTTTGGTACGCACAATAGGGCAATCCACGCAACACGAGCGTCATGTACACGCGTCACACGTCGTCGGACGTGGCGACTTTAGCACGCCTTCGTCTTGGAGACGCCGCGATCCGGCCCAAGAACTTCACGGACGTGCAGTTTGTCCATGCGGTTGGCACGAGTGTGCAGAAGGGCACGCGCGAGGTGCTCAACTGCTGGCTGGAGCGTCCGGACTTCCCGCCGCTGCACATATACATGGCGAGCGACGTTTACGACGGGTGGTTCAAGCCGGCGTACGACGATCGCATCCAGAAGAGTCAGGTGACTGTCCACCGCGGACGAGTTGACGCCACCGACTTTGGGCGCGTTGTGGCTGAGGCGGCCTTCTTCTTGTGCACGAGCGTGCACGAAGGCTACGGGCACTACGTTAACCAGGCGCGAGCGAGCGGGGGCGTTATCGTCACGACAGATGTGCCGCCCATGAACGAGCTGCTGTCACCGTCGTCCAGCGTACTGATCCCAACAGCACGGCGCATGGATGGCAACCAGCTCCTGGGCGGCAACTTTAAGGGCGAGCACGGACTACGAGGCGTAGAAGGGCTCGTGGCGGGATTGGAATACGACGGCGTCTGCCACGCGGTCGAGCAGGTGCTCTCCATGACATCCGAGGAGCGCCAGCGAATGGCCAAGCGCGCAAGAGAGCAGTACCTCGTCGACCTGAACTTTTTCGCGGCCAAGGTGCAGGAGCTGCTCGCGCTGGCAAGAGGCGAAACGCTGCGGCTGGACTGAGTGACTTATGCGGATTTCTACAGTAGACAACGGGCATACAGAAAGACGTCATTGTGGAGTTCACGCCGAAGCTTACCGATAAGTACTGCTCTGCGATCGCTCGAAGGGGGTCAAGTTTGTGCATTGTTAAAGTTGGTTTATGGAAATTGACCTCTCTGTTTACGGGTTTATGGATGCTATCCATATGCAATTTTGTGATCGAAGCGTCGTCCGTCTGTCTCTGAGATTGAAGCCTCCCACCCTACCGTAGAGCGAAAAACGCATAGAAAAGAAAGTACCCATTTGTCAAAACACGGTAGGGCGACTCCCACTGTGACACGCATGCGTACCGTACATGTCGAAACAAGTCGCCCAGGAAACAGAAGGTCGCAATTTTTTGAGAACTGCCATCCAACCGACCATACAAAACCTGACACATTCACCCCCAAAACCCAACAAACACGAGCCAGCAAAGTTTTCATTCGTTTTCTGCATTGGGTACCGGTATTTACATTTGTGACCATTCGAAATGTTATCCCGCTAATTGATGTAAACTACTGTACGGTGCTTGTCGACAGTCGAAATGCAGATGTCCACCTTTCCGGTCGCCCCCTCGCTTTCGCTTTTCGTCACCATTCCCATCTGTGATTGATTTCACTTGATCTAAGTATGTCTTGACCCTCGTACACAGTTCATTGTCAAAAATGTAAAATGCCCGAAAGGTTGTGTCAAAACGCGGTCCGGTCCCCCATCCGGATGCAAGTTGGTGTACACTTGGTGTATCCCAATCACACTCTACTGATACTGAACCACGGTGTGTCGTGCCCTACTGACCGCCGCCTTTCGCGTCGGCATTGCCATTCTCCAAAACCCCAAGCGTCGAGCCAAGAAGAAGAAGAAGAACAACAAGAAATACCACCAAGAAGAAGGCGAAGCCTACAATACTGTAGTCTCCACGCCAGTATGCAGCCAGCGGGCCGGAAGAAGCCCATCTGGTACAACTCGGACGACGAGGAGCAGGACGGCGCGGCCTCCATGCTGGCGCTGCGCACGCCGCCGCGTACGCCGTCGACTACAAGTGGCAAGGCGGCGGCCATGGCGCCGCCGTTTGTGGCTCGTCCGCACGACATCATCTCGCTGCTGAGCGCCAGCAGCCCGGGGAGCGAGAGCAGCGACGCGGGCAGCACCGCGACGGACAAGAGCAGCGGCCCGCCGCCGTCCACGGCCGCGACGGCGTCCATGTCGTCGTCTTCGTCGGGCGACGTCGAACTGCCGGCGCTTCAGCGCATGTCGAGCGTGTCGCTGACCGAGGCGATGGACGTGACGCCCGAGGACGGCGAGGTGGTCGAGGAGAGACCCGTGTACCTGCCCTACCCAGCGGCGGACGACAGTGCGGACGACGGGTACGAGCCCAACGACGACGAGAAAGGCGCCGCCGCCCAGGGGATGAACTACAGCAGCAGCGCCAAGGACGACCTGGCCATCCCGCTCAACTGTGTGACGCAGGACAAGGTGCTGCACCCGCGGAAGCGGCCGGCGCCGTCACCAGCCAGCGCGCGCGGGTACCCGACGGGCGCTGAGCAGTACTCGTGGAAGCGGCAACACTACCAGCAGCCTCCTTCACTCAGCACGACGCTCGAGATCAAGGCCGAGGAGCCTCAAGCCGAGCCGGAGACGCCGTCCTCCATGAGCGGCGAGGCCAGTCCTGACGGAGAGAGCATGACCAGTGTGAAGATTGACTCCAAGAGCTCGACACTGGCCACGCTAGCGAGCAACCTACTACGTCAGCTCGAAGAGGAGGCTGTGGGCACGCTCGTCGTGTGCCAGCCCACGTGTCTGGATCACCATAATGACTCGCACCAGGAGAGCCGGCAGCGGCTGACAGTGCTCGGCGGTCCCGAGGGCGTGCTGCTGAAGGACCGCTTCCGCGATCTGACGTGGGCCAACCTGGATCAACTGCGCCCCGCGCGGCTCAACGACCTGCTTCGCGTGCACACGTTCGAGTACATCCAGCACCTGGAACGCGCGTGCGGCAAGCTACCACTCAAGAACGAGGAGTGTCTCGTCGGCACGCTCTTCGACGACGCCGAGAAGCAGCTGCCGTACAGCGAGTGGCTCAAGGTCCGTCGTCATTCAAGGGTCCCATCATCAAATGACTTTACACGATGCTAACATATCTTTGTGTGCGCTCAACTGGTCGTAGACGGACAAGGCGCGCGCGTGCTTTGACGTGGAAGACCCGCCGTCCGCGGGCACGCTCGACCTGGACTCGCCCATCTCCAAGAACAGCTACCTGGCCGCGCGGATGGCCGCAGGCGCCGTGTGCCACGCCATCGACAAAGTGCTCACCAACCAGTACAGGTGTGTTTGATCAGAGCTTCTTGGGTGTCGTTGTCAGCACTGACGATTCCAATTGGTTCACAACAGGAACGCGTTCGTCGTCGTGCGTCCACCGGGTCACCACGCTGGGCCGAACGGCTGCGTGGAAGGCGAGGGTTTCCACCTTCGACCCGAGATGTGCACATGCGGCTTCTGTCTGCTCAACAACGTGTGCATCGGCGCGGCGTACGCCATGGCCAACTACAGCTCGCCGTACTACTCACCATCTCCAACCCACCGCGGGTCCAAGCGGCTGGTCAGCGGGCACAAACCACTGCCGAGCATTGAGCGCATCGCGATCGTGGACTTTGACATCCATCACGGCAACGGCACCGAAGAGATCATCCGGAACCTCGTGCCGCACTCGCAGAACTACCCGCTGCCGTCCAGCTGGGCGCCCGTGAGCTTCCCGTCGTACAAGCCGTGGCGCGACGACAAGGACGCCGACAACGTCTTCTTCGCGTCAATCCACCTGTTTGACGACGACAACTTCTACCCGTGCTCGGGCGCGGGGCCGAACGGGTGCTCGCCCGAGCTGCGCGACCGCGAGAACATCATCAACATGCCGCTGGACGTGCTCGGCCCGCGGTTCCTCGACGAGCGGCAGAAGCTGTCGTCCAAGGCGCAGAAGTCGCTCATGGAGCGCGCGTCCAAGGCGTTCCGCAAGAACGTGACCGAGCGCCTGCTGCCTGCGCTCTCGGCGTTCCAGCCGGACCTCATCATGCTCTCGGCGGGCTTTGACGGCCACGCCGACGACTTCTACTACTTCCTCAGCGAGGACGACTACGGCTGGGTCACCGAGCAGATTGCCGCCGTCGCCGAAGAGTACGTGCCTCCGTCAATGGATCTTCAGAGGCGTTTGATACCTGAAACACTGACGATTCGTGGTATTTAATGTGCAAGTTGCTGCGATGGACGCATCGTGTCGGTGCTCGAGGGCGGCTACAACGTGGTGCCCGCCAAGAACCAGCAGCGGGCGCGCTCCGGCGGGCGCAAGGGCGCGGCCAGCACGTCCAACTTCCACCACGCGGCCAAGCTGCACAACCGCGAGGTGGACGCTGAGATGACGCCCTACGGATCCTTGGCGCGCTCGTGCGCGGCGCATGTGGCGGCGCTGCAGCGCGCGTCCCGAAGCTGACCGCGTTGCAGTCGTTGTGAACGAGCACTTATCTGACGCTACGTCGGTTATCTTATGTTCGTTTCAGAAAGAGGTCAGGTTATTTGCAAGACGATTTTCTCAATTTATAATTGAAGCCATTCAGATCAATTCAAAGAGATAGAACAGTAGTTGTCAGCAATGGCCGAATATTCTCGATCGCGGGGCCAAAGGACGCGAAGTTTTCCCGCGTTGAACTTGAAGTTTGTATGTGGAGGTTTCGGTTTTTTATCGGTTATTTATTGCACTTTCCTTCTCTTTTTCGACTTTTGTAACGGAGGGCGGGCGGGGAGGGCGACGAGTGGGGCGACTCCCAAATCTAAAAAACGTGCAAAAAGGCACAAGCCGCGCACAGTAGGGCGGCGCCAGATCTCCCCACTACCCAGCACCTTCCAAGGACCCCAAGCAGAGCAGAGCGAGCCACCATGTCGGAGCGCAAGGCGGTGATCAAGAACGCGGACATGCACGAGGACATGCAGCAGGACGCGGTGGACTGCGCGTCGCAGGCGCTCGAGAAGTACAACATCGAGAAGGACATCGCGGCCTTCATCAAGAAGGAGTTCGACAAGAAGTACAACCCCACGTGGCACTGCATCGTCGGCCGCAACTTCGGCTCCTACGTGACGCACGAGACCAAGCACTTTATCTACTTTTACCTCGGCCAGGTCGCCATCCTGCTCTTCAAGTCGGGGTAGTGGCGGTAGGGTGGTTTCCTTCCTTTCCTCCCTCCCTCTTTCTACAGCATACCGTCGACCCCTCTAATACAACACGAGGGACCACCTTTCGTAGCATACCCATGTGTGCGTGTTGTGTGTCTTTGATCCGATATCTACAGTCACATGAGCTGGCACTTGTCCTGGTCCGAGGACGTGGTGACGCCCGCGTGCGCCGTCTCGGCGTGCCGGATCAGCGCCGTCAGGTCGGGGAACACGGCGCGGCACTGCGGACACGTCTCGCTCCCTGCTGCTGCTGCTGCTGCCGGCGTCGTCGACGGTCTCGCTGCTGCAGATGATGCGCTGGGAGCCGGCCAACTGGAAGAAGACGACGGGTCCGGGTGCTCGCGGTTCACGTGCGCGATGAGCTGGCTCACGTACGGGAAGCGCCGCTGGCAGATCGGGCACTGCTCCGAGCTCGTTGTGACGCTGTTCGTCGCCGTCGCCGCCTGCGTTTCCATCCCGAAGTTAGCTACGGTCATGAGAGAAGGAGCATTGAACGGCTAACCAGCTTCCGACGTACCTTGGCGCTCTGCACGAGCGACTGCACGGCCGACTTGGCGCCGCTGGCCACGTTCGCAACCGATTTGCGAGCAGTGGCGGCGCTTGTAGTTGCGCCAGTGGATGCGCGGAAGCCGCCCCAGTGCTGCTGACGCTGCGCCTGGCGCTTGGCCGCGCAGTCGTGGTCGCCCTCGAAGCGGTGGCGCAGACACACGTCCTGCCGGCACGTGGCGCAGTGGAACGAGTTGGACGTGAGCAGCACCTCGCGGCAGCCGTCCGCCGCGCACCGCTTCTTCTTCTTCTTCTTTTGCTGGGGACCTGACGCGGTACTAGACGATTTGCCGTCGTCCGGCGCGCACTTGCCCGAGCGCACGTGGTCCTCCCAGACCTCGTTCACGTCCTGCTCGGCCGTCCAGCGCACGAGCTGCCGGCATAATGGGCACTGCAGCACGCGCCGGTCCTTGCCGCCCGCGCGCGGACACTCGTGCGCGTCGTAGCTGCGGTGCTGAAGGCAGAAGACGCCCGAGCAGCAGTCGCACGTGAAGGGCAGGAAGTCCACCTGCGCGCACGCGCCCACCGAGCAGTGCGAGCCAATGTCCATTCTTGCTGGTATGTTACTGCGGGTTGTACGCGGCCTCTGGAGTGGATCAGCGGCTCAGGAGAATGGGCACGCCGCGTAGAAGGCGTAGATCGAAGAGTGGGGCGCGTCCGGGGCGTGCGGGAGGCGCAGGGAGGGCGAGGGAGATGACGGGATCGACCTGGTCGACGGCGTTCGATGCGCGTCGAGAACAGAAGAATCAGACACATATCGCAGGCGGCAGGGGCGGAGCTGTGCCGCGTTAAGTTCGCATGAAGGTTCGCAGCAGAACGCAGGATAGAAACCATATCGAATTTAATAGCCAGCTGGGTCGAGGTGGATCGTTTTTCGCGCGCCCTCCGGATGAGCTGATGACGACGAACGGAAACCGGACAGTTGGCCCACAGTAGGGCGTAAACTTACAGTTAGAAAACAATTTGGGGCGCATGCAAGTGGCATTTTCAAGCGCGCAAAGTCACGTGGCGCTTGGGTTCACGTTGCGTAAATAAATGTCTTGTTGTGGCGGACGGCAAGGGCTCAGCGAAACCTCTTGAGTTTACTATCCTGGAAGTGCGAACCTACGAGCAGCCATGTTGCCTCCCTCTCTGTCCAATAATTGGATAGGATTTGCACAATTCCGCACTTTTATCCTGCGTCAATTGCCAATCAGCCAAAATCTATTGCGAGGTGTCTCACCTGGCTTTACCGTCCAGTACCCCCAAAAGCAAGGTCAACCCCCTCCAACCATCCTAGTTCAACAGTTAAACTAGGATAAAACGACAAAATCACACTATTTCAGGTCTGCACTAGGCATGTTCGATCGTTTTTTTTCGTCTTTTCGGTCGCGAGTGGCGTCCTTCGATCCGCCCTACCGGTCCACCCGGCCGCCCGCCCTACCGGTCGCCCTACCCTACAGTAGTACCGCCCTACAACTGCCTGCCCTCCCCCGCCGCCTTACAGTGGACCCCGCGCCGGCAAAGCGCGTGACAGGCATCCCCCGCCCTCCCTCCCTCTCCCTACGTTATTGTATCGCGCGCCCTACTGGTCGCCCTCCCCGCCGCCCTACGCTGAAGAGAACCTGCCCATGGCGCTGCCGGTCGTGGAGCTGGCGGTCTCGCTGCTGGGCGTGGCGGTGCTCGCGCTCGTGCTCATCTGGATCTTCCGCTTCGTGCAGTACCGACGCGCCGTGCAGCTCTCGCACGCGCGGTGGCTGCCCTACGACGCCGACGGCGCGGCCGCGCGGCTGCTGCCGGAGGGCGAGGACGAGAACGGAGGCGGCGGCGTCGGCAGCTCGACGCTCGACTGGCCGAGCCTCAAGCCCTTCATGCTGTCGCCAATCCCCGAGGAGCGCTTCGACAGCGGCCGCGAGTCCGAGACCGAGTCCGCCGCGTCCTCCGTGCGGAAGGACCGGCGCAGCGCCATCTCCATCGTCCCTTGTGCGTACTCCCTGCTCGTGGCATGGCTTACGACCTGAACTAACGCGTGGGTTTGCTGTGTTGGTCTGATAGATGGTAGTTTCTGAGCGCGCGTGCCGCACAAGATGCCGCCGCGCCCCTCGTCGGGCCGTCTCCTCCATCAACCACAGGGACGGGGTACTGAGAAGCAAGCAGACGCGGACGGAACAGCACTAGTGTCATGGCAACACCCACCCACACGGCCGACGAGCACGAACTGGGCGACGCTGTGAAGCACAAGGACGCCGCCGACTTCTCAGCAAGTTGATCGTCCGGGTCGCCCTCCGGTCTCCCGAGTCTCTCTCTCTCGCTCGCTCGTCGTGCTCGTCGCCCTCAAGTCCCCCGCCCAGCTTTCGACAGGCGCCGGCGTCGGTGCCATTTTTATCCAGACTATTTATTAGCGAGCTCGGCCACGCCCTCGAGCGATGTTTTGCAAGGTCTTGTCATTTACATAGGTCGCGTTGATACATTTCTACTGCTACAAGGTCACTATAGATACGCGTGTTCCTTCCTCCCCGCTGCTTTGCTCGCTCGCGCTACTTGCCGACCTCTCCCTCTCTCACGCCCGCCAACGCCTCGTTCTTCGCGCTAGCCACCTCCTCCGTCTTGACCGCGCCTTCCTCGCCGCGAAGCAGTGTCGGCGCCTTCACGGCAGCCTCCGAGCTCGCCGTCGTCGCGTTCGACAGCGTCGCATTGCTCGGCCGCTCGTCGTCGTCCAGCGACGGCACCGCGTCCGTCGCCTCCTCTGTCTCGGCCACGTCGCCCACGAACTTGTTGGCCTGGAACAGGAACGCGTGCAGGTCGAGCTGCTCGTTGGCAAAGTCCAACTGCGCGCGCGTGTCCGCGTCCATGTCGTCCAGGTCAAAGCCCCGCCGCGTCGGCGCGCGCTCCCGCGGGTCCGTCGCCTCGCCAAACACGCTGAACGACCGGTCCGGGAAGAACACGAACTTGAGCTCGTCCCGGGACGTGCGCACGCCCTTCGTGCCGCCGTTGAACGGGTTGCACAGCAGCACGCGCCGTCCGTGCGGCCCCTCGTCGTCCTCCGCGTCAGACGGATGCCGCTTCGCATCGTCACCATCGTACGTCGTTTTGGCTTGGTCATCCGCCTCTTCCTTACCGCTCAGCAACGCCCCACGCATGTCGTCGATCCAGCGCGCGGCCTCTTCCCGGTAATTCTCGTCTGCTGTCCCACTCGAACCGCTTGCATCCGACTGCTTGTTGGACCGTGTGCGCAGCATGCTGCGGCCAATGCCGTGCTGGAGCAGCGGCTGGTCGGCAGTGACGCCCAACAGGTCGGCGATGGTCGCCATGAGGTCCATCTGGGTCGTCAGGTGGTCCACGCGCCGTCCCTTGTCGTCGTCCGCGAAGAAATCGTCGGCCAGCAGCAGGAACGGGATGCGCGCCACTTCGTCGAACACGCCAGAGTCGCGCGCCGTCGGGTTCGTCACGTGCTCGAGCTTGCCGTCGCCGTGGTCGCCCGTGACCATGACGATCGTGTTGTTCATGAGCCCCTTCTCGCGCAGCTCCACGATGAAATTGCCCAGCATCGCGTCCGAGAAGTGCATCGCCTGCAAGTACTTGCGGTTGAAACGCGTCGTCAAGCCCGCCAGGTCGTTCGACGATGGAGAGAAGAAGTGCGGCACGCGGTACGGACTCTGGCTCGAGATCGAGTACATGTCGATGAAGAACGGCGCGCGCAGCCCGACCGTCATGGACGGCGGCGCCATCGTCGTCGTCTCCAGCTCGGCGTCTTCGTCATCGACAATCGACAGCGAAGCGTTCAACGCGGTCGATGCGTTCGCCACACTGCTGTCCGTCACCAACGGCGCGGAGCTAACGATTGGGTGGTAGTGGCGGCCCTTGACGGCGCTCACGTTGAGCATGACAATGGAGTCGCTCGTGTTGGCGTCCAAAACCGTCGCGGTGACGGTCGTGGTCGCGTTCCGAGCGTCCGCGTCGCTCGTGACGTTCGCTTTGTCCACAGTACTCACTGTGTCGTTCGCCACTGATGAGCTAACGTTACCAGCAATGTCGCTGTTCGTTGCCACCGCAAGCGACGCGTTGCGCGCTTCCTCGATCGCGAACAGCAGCATTTCAAACGACAAGTGGTCGTGAATACCCGAGCCGACGTGGTCGTCGTCGTCCTGCGTCGGCGTCTTGACGTCTCCGCTATTGGCGCGGGCGTCGCGCAGCAGCTGCCGCACCTTGCGGTCGTCTACGAGCTTGTCAAAGCCGTTCAGCGTCAGAAACTCGTCCTCGTGGTCGCGCGCAAGGTCCGTCGCGCGCCAAAACACGTTCTGGTACCCGCGCTCCTTGAGGAACTGCGGCAGTCCGCGGACTTGGGCCGACGGTGGCGTCTCGATACCAGTTGTCGTCGAGGACCCGACGAAGTGCTTGAGCGACCCAAACGGAGACGACGACGGGTCCGCGCAGGGCGGCTGCATGCCAAACAGCGTCGTGAGCAGTGTGCAGGGCGTCGACGTCACGCACGGCGTGTAGTGGCTTGTGAACAGCACGCCCGAGGCCGCCAGCGCGTCAAATTGAGGCGTCACGCTGTGTCGAACGTCGCCGATCACGTGCCTCTTCTTCTTGGTCGTCTGGCCGCCCAGCACGCCCACGTCCAGGTGCCGCCACGACGCCATGTGGATCACAATGATGTTCGGAGGCTGCTGCTCCGTCGCTTCTACTGCAGTGGCCGACGTCGCGTTCGCATGAACACCGTCATTAGTGGCGCTAGTGTCATTACTCTTGACGCTGACCGCATCAGAACGCGTCAGGTTGGCCAGTTCAACGAGCGCGTCGCCGTGGAAGGTCGTGGTTTCTCGCCACAGGAGCGCGCAGCGGTCGTCGTTGCCGATGCCGTCGATCGAAAAGTCCTCGGCGCGGTCCAGCGCGTCCAGCAGCGTCTGCGACGCCAGCGTGCAGTTGACAACGTGGCGAACCGTGAGCGACGCCGCGTTGCCGGTCGCGCGCGCCACCAGGTTCTCCGTCTCGAGCGCAAACATGGCGTTCGCCATGAGCGGCATATCCACTCCGGCGTGCAGGTCCAGCGCGAGCGACGTGCAGAGCGCCATCAGCGTCGTCAGCATCGTCATGAGCACGCCGCGCCAGAGCGTCGCGACCGGCTTCTGCACCACGACGGGCAGCGACGCGTACGCAATGGACGCAGTGGACGTGGTGGTCGCGCCCGCCGCCGACGGCCAGGACGTCGACATGGACGCAAGGACCCCGCTGTTCACACTGGAGGGGGCACTGCCTGCAGAGAGAGAGATGGAGCCGCCGCTGCGCCGTCGCATCCGCGCGGGCTGCCGACTCGCGTCCGAGAGCCACACGCAGTTCCAGCACCACGCCAGCGTGCTCCACAGCCGCCCCATCCATCCAGCCCACCTCGACTGCGTGCTCGTAGACCCCGACGACGGGTTGATCGCGTCCTCCGTGTCGTTTAAGGACAGCGGCAGCGAGTTTTTCCGCGCCGTGAGCTTGTCGCGGCGCCAGCAGCAGCACAGCCAGGACCGGTCGCTGCACACGAGCTTGCCCGGGAGGTGCAGCACGTCCGGCAGTAGCGGCAGTCGGCCGGTGAAGAAGCCGTAGGTGAGCGCGACGACCAGCGCGGCGTACATGCTCCACGAGAACACGACCGACCGCGGCAGGCCGCCGTCGTCGTAGTACCCGTACTCCTGCACCTCGTCCAGCGCGTTGACGTCCAGGGCGCCGGGCGACGACGAGAGCGACACGCGCTCGACGAACGCGGCGACAAACTGCGACGCGTACGATAGAAACACGTACACGCGCGCGCGGTCGAGCCGCGGGTGCAGCGCGACCTGGAGGCAGAAGTCGGCGACGCTGGCGACGGTCGCGAGCACGACGGTCGCGAGCAGCAGTGCCGCGACGAGCACGCGCCGCAGCACGCGGGCCACGCCAGGCCAGAACTCGTTCCCGTCCGCAGGCATCGCGGACGGCGCGGCGGTTCGTGCGGAGAGGGCGGAGGCTCTCGAGAGGCCCCACGGGACGCGTTCGCGCGCGCTGAAGCGGGAGCGCGAGCGCCACGCGAACGGCGAGGACGCGACCAGCGTCAAGTGCGGGTTCCTTGCCGAAGACGACGAAGACGAGGCAGTTAAGCCCGAGGCGATGGGGTCGACGACCGGGTCGTACTCGGTCGGGAGCACGGGCCGGTAGAGCGGCAGGCGCGCGTAGGGCGACAGGTGGTTGCGCAGGAAGCCCGAGTTGGGGAAGCGGCTCTCGGCGGCCCCCGCGGAAGGGGACGGCGGGTCCAGCAGCAGCTTGACGAAGTAGAGCACCGTCGACGCCTGCAGGAAGACCGCCGCGTCCTGGAGCGCGCCCGCCGCGAGGCCCGCCAGCAGCGCGGGCAGGTGGAAGCGGTGGGAGTAGCGCACGCCCGCGAGCAGGCGGCCGAGCACCGGCAGCCCCCAGAACGCGTACACGAGCGCCGCGAGCCACAGCGTGCGCGAGATCCGGTGGGACGCGAGCGCCATGGGGCGGTCCCCTCCTCGGGAAAGGCAGCGCCGCCACCAGCGCCGCCGCCGCGTGGGGCTGCTGCTGCCGCTGTGGTCGTCGTTCGGGCGTGCGTCCGCCGGGCGGTCCGGGTGGCAGTCGTCCGGCGGGGAGGACGCGCGCGGCGGCGGCGACAGGCCGCGCGCGCGGCGGTAGATCATGGTCATCCTCCGAGACAGGCGGTCGGCGCTCTACCTGGTTACTGTACAGCCGTGCGTGTGAGCCGGACGGGGTGTACTGTGCGCGGGGCAGCAAGCAGGAGAAAGTGCGGTAAGGGCGCGCGATCGAGCGGTCGAGCGGTCAATAGGGCGGGCGCGAGTACAGTAGGGAATGCTGCTCGCTCTACACCGCGCCGCCGGGTAGAGCGGTTGTGTGTGTGTGTGTGACTGTTGTTTCGAGAAGGGAGGGGGAGGGGGAGGGCAGCCCCGCATACAAAACCGCAGAGTGGTTGGGCGGCTGCCTCTTTTTGTCCGTTGTAACAATTTGGAGAGATCGGACGGTACGGCGGTGAAGTGTCGCTGCCCTTTCTGCACGGATAAGCACGGCGTACTGAAATACTGTAGATAACGGATGAAAGTATGTTGGATGTTGCCGAATGTTGAAACACAACATATTGTGTTCTGTTCAACGTAAAAGTTCTCAATTCTCCAGCGCAAAACATTAATTGCAAAACTAGAAGTCAATAATTCGCTATTATTGCTTCTTTCAATCGAAAGCGCAGCATGACCGACACGGAGCTTGAGGTGCTCGTGGCGCCGCTGCCGGCATCGGAGGACGCGGCCCACGGTGCCTCGTATTGCTGGGACGAGCCCTTCGATGTGCTTCTCCACTGGCGGCCGCGGGGAGGAGACGGCGGCGAAATCGGCCACTTCGTCGCGCTCGAACGCAGCCTGTGCGACTTCGCGGCGTTCGCGAGCGACCTGCGCGCCCATTCCCTTCCTGGCGACTGCCAGGCGGCGTTCCGCTGGGAGCAGCTCGCGTCCGAGAGCGGCGAGGGAGGGCGGTCGCTTGTGACGCCACGCGCGCGCCGCCAGCGGCTGCGGTACGCGCTCGAGGCGTTCGTAGCCGAGCAGCTCGCGTCTTGCTCGACCCCTCTATCTGCCCAGTCGCTAGCTGTTCAGCGATTCGTCGTGCCAAACGTTTTCGGCCTCCCACACGATGACCTAGACTGGGAGCACAAGCGCCAACAGTATCGAGAAGCAATCGACGAGGCGTTTGCAGCCGCGGCGGCTTTGACCGACTCGCAGCTTCCCCCGCTGGGAACGTCAGCAGCCAGTGCTGCATCCAGTGCGTGGGATCCGCCGTCGTCGCTGGCGTCTGCGCGAACGCCTTTGTTGCTTCTGCAGGACGAGTGGATCTCGGCGGGGTGCTCGTTCGAGCACGAGGTGGTGGTTCACGTCGGGGATGGAGATGGCGATGCCTCCGAGAGCGCTGCGCCAGTCGTGTGGAAGTTTGTGTCACAGCGCGAGCATCTCAAGTTCGCGGTCCACTTCTCTCCTGCTGACGACACTTCCCCAAGCACTGGTCGCGATCAGGATGTTGATAGTGACCCGTACAGTGCCGCTGGGTTTCATGGTGCGTACGAAATGGAGGCTGAGCAAGCGTCAGTGAGCGCGCTCGATGCCTCGTGGCAGGTCGTGCGGTACAAGTCCACGATGGATTTCCCAGAAGACCTGACCGACGACTCGAGGGCGTTCGCGTGTGGCCATTGGACCGCGACTAGGCCGGGCACGCTGCGGTTTACGTGGGAGAACGCCGACATGAACTGCGTCTTGTCCAAGCAGCTGCAGTTCCAGATTGCCGTGGTCCCTCAGTCGGAGCTTGGCGTCGACGGCAGTGTGTTCGCAACGCGTGCCGAACGGCTCGACGCCATTGAGAACCTCTACGCCCCAGGAGACGGAGAGTCGGCGACGGTTAGGCTATCTGACTTGCTGGCGTTAGCAGTGAAGAGCGTGAACGACGAGCTGCCTGGGTGGTGCGGGGCGGACGAGGGGCAATCGATCAGTGGCGACGGTGAGCGCGACTCGCTGAGTGCACTTGATGATGGTGACGCGTTCAATACCGCGAACGCCAATCAACCACAGCGATGTGAGCTGGTTGAGGACAACTTCCAGACACAGCGCATCAACCAACTGGAGGGGAAAGTGGTAAGTGGCAGAGCTACATTTGCTCATCTTGCGTACTCATGCTCACCGCGACTTGCTTTGTCCGTCACTAATGCTGTTGACAGGCCGACCTGGAGCGCTCGCTGATGAGCACCAAGCAAGAACTGCGCGAGGCACGCGACCAGACAGAGATCGCTAACGAGATCTACAAGGCCAGCCTTGAGACCATCACTCGGCTAGAGCATGAAGCCGTCGTCAACAAGAGGACTCAATCCCAGCCAGAAGTCGGCGTCCAAGCAACGACAAAAGGCGGTTCCGAGACTTCAGCTTCGACTGAGCATGGCGTCGATGAGAGCGAGCACGAGCGGGTTAAGTCGCTATGTGCCTCGTTCCAGGAACAGTGTCTGTGGCGCTCCATCGAGACGGCTGAGAGCGAGAAGTGGAACCTGCAACTGGAAGCAAGGCTCAACGAGGCTTTAAACGAGAAGCAGACAATGTCGGAGCAGTTTGAGGCCACGAAGCGAGAACTACTGGCGATGAAGGAGCAGACACGCAAGCTCAAGGCGCACCGGACGGTGCTGGCGCAAGAAGTCAAGCGACTGCAGCCGTACTCTCAGGTGAACCTGACAGCGCTGGTCCAGGAGGCGCAGGAGGCGCGCATGATGCAGCGCAGCCTCCAGGCACAGCTTGATCGCTTGCGAGGACATGGAGATGCCCCATCCGGAGACGCCGAGGCGACCAATGTTGATGGCGGCACGAGTGGCGATGAGGGTGCTGACGCCGCGGCGGTCGGGTTTGTTGTGGTATCAAGCTTGCATACTAATGAGTGAGGGATGCAAATCGTTGCCCAGCGCATCCAGTATCGAACGATGACTACGCGATCTTCAGGGCCTGTCTTCGTGCTCTTCGTGTCCGCGCAATGCTGATACAGTGCGGTCTGCGTACACACCATGGAGGGAAAACACGCGACGTTTGCTGGTCAGGTGTGATCGCGTCAGCGCGAGTGCAAATTGAGAAGGTTGTGTATGTATTATACCGGAACGTACGGGAGTGATGGCTCGACCTCGGACGCCTCTATGGTTTGCTTGATTCCCGTCGTCCGGGTCGCGCGTGCGCCTTCTCATCGACAAGTCTGCATAAACGCGCCAGAACAACTGCATCCACGCATCAGCGGCGTGCTCGAGAAGGAACGCCGCCACGCCTCGGCTCGGCTTCCGCGGGCGGCGCCGCCCGCCGAACACGCGCTCGTGGTTTACTCCACTTCGATTATCATACAGGAACTCTTGATTGTTTACGGTGCGCGCCTGGCAATGTGCTTGCACTTTGCAAGGATCGGGATGCGCCAAAAGTCAACTTCAGGACTTCAACGTGCAACATCAGCTCGTCATATGGATAACGGTGCGGTTAGTCGTGACGCCGCCACAGTTCTCTTTGGTGTGAATGAGCCAGAGGATTTGTTCGCTCGCTATGAATGAGCCGTGTACGCTTGCTTGTCCATCATTGAGCCAGGCAATGCCATCTGAGCCCCGGCGCATGGCCTGCCGTCGTCCCAGTACTGATCTGGTCAACCAAAGTACTGTACCGATGGCGCAGAGCATGAAGATACTGTCCTAACCTTTCTCCCGTCCACTCGTTGCATCTACGGGTGCACGGGATCCGGGGCTGTCCACTATTGTATCACCACTACAGTACTGTGTATTGCAGTTCACTCGAGCTAACACATCTCACGTCAGCATGAATCAAGTTCGAGTCAACTTGAAGTGGCTTGCGCGCCGTCTCTGTGCCTTGCGCCGTGCCCATCACCTTGATGATCGAGGCAGAAGTCCACATTGCAGGCTCCTCTACACCAACAAGCGAGGTTCCTTTTGGGAGCATTGGCAGCTTGAGGGCAGCCGAGGCTCTTCATTCCTCGATTCACCGTCAACCGAGCAAGTCAAGACACCGCCCAGCATCTGTATCGCGTGACCACAAGATGCTCAAGTCGTGGCTCAGCGCGCTCGTCTTCACGGCGCTCGACCTCTCGGCGCTCCAGCCGATGGTCGCGGCCGATGAATGGGACGCTCGCGTGGACGAGCTCATGGCCAACTTCACGACGGCCGACTACATTGGCCAGATGGCGCAGGCCGGCTCGTACTTCATCGTGAACGCCGATTACAGCCTGAACGAAGACGCCGTCCGCGAGTACGCCAAGCTCAAGGTCGGGTCGTACGAGAGCTCGCCGCTTGTGGCTAAGTCGTACACGAATGACAGCGTCACGTACGCGTGGACTGCGCAGGAGCTTCGCGACTTTGTCACGCGCATTCAAGAGATCACCATC
>JAADYG010000204.1:0-45310 GCA_023338115.1 Phytopythium boreale
CCCCCCCCCCCCCCCCCCCCCCCCCTCGAGCGTCCGCTGCGCCGCCTTAGGGTAGCGTGACTCACCTTGTCACTGCAGGCCGCGAGCTGCAGCACGCACTTGAGCAATCCGCCCTCGACGTCAGCCATGCTTCCCGTTGTCGTTGCGTTCGGGAAAAAAGTGGGCGGGAAAACTCGAAAACACGAAAAACACACGGGGCGACAGCATATATTCGTTATTTCATGTAGCTTTTGATTTGGTTCCAGCAATTACTCCAATTATAAAACCTTGAGTGATTTATACCTTGCTAAAACGGATATCAATAAATTAATATATAAAAGCTCTTGCGTCTGACGGACCGCCCGGCCACACCACCACCAAATCAAACCGGCACCTGCAACACCGAGAAAGGACGGCAACCATGGCAGGTAAGGAAGCGAGTCGCGGCGTCTCTCTCCGTGGCTGTGGGGGCTACCACGGAGATATGGCAGGCTCTATGTGTTCCCCCTTTGCGTGCGCTCCTGCTGCATGTCTTTTACGGCCTGGCGTCGCGCTGTGGCTCGCTCAAGGGCGCGAAAACCAACGATGTATCTTGGTGATCCTGACTTTTCCCGAATGTACTGGCGTTCTCCTCCAGCTCAAGGCGCGAACGATGGCGCTGCGCTGCCGCGCACCAAGCTCTTCCTGCGCGGCAAGACGGGCGTCGAGGCCATCTGGGGCCCGCCCTCGTCCGCCAAGCACGCGGACGTCAAGATCGCAAAGGACGACGGCTTTAGTGCGCCCGCCACCGACCTGATGGAGTTCAGCGCCGACGGCGCCAAGGTCGCGCTCGTCTCGACCGCCTCGGGCATCGTCGTTCGCGACACCGAGACGTATGTGACGTCCATGCACGTTGTTTATACTCTAGAGGGAGACTAACCGGTCAAAATGTTCATGGTGAAAAATGCAGCGGCGAGGTGCTGGTGGAGGTGGCCAACCCGGGAATCCAGGCCGTCGCGTGGTCGCCGCTCGGCTCGCACCTGCTGACGTGGCAGCGCCCGCAGAAGGCCGAGGACGGCGCCGAGCAGCGCGGCAACCTCATCGTCTGGGACGCCGCCTCGGGCCGCCGCGTCGCCGACTTCCCGCAAAAGTCCTACTCGCGCGACGTACGTTGCCTTGTAACATCCCCTCTCGTGGTTCATAGTAGTGACGTGTAAGCTAACGCTGGGGTAATGACTTCGAACACACACACAGGCGTGGCCGTCGCTGCAGTGGTCGTCGGACGAGACGATCTGCGGTCGCCAGAGCGCGAACGGCGTCGTGCTGTACAGCGGACGCGACGTGGGCGCGGGCCAGGTGGGCCAGGTGCTCCTGCCGGGCACGGCGAGTTTCAGCATCGCGCCCGGCCCGGCCCCGTACAAGATCGCGCTGTTCGTGCCCGAGAAGAAGGGCAAGCCCGCGAGCGTCAAGCTGTACCAGTTTCCTGGTGGCCTGGACACGATCTCGGCATCCAAGAGCTTCTACAAAGCGCAGGACGTCAAGCTCAAGTGGTCGCCGTCGGGCAGCGCGCTCATCATTGAGACGCGCACTGACATCGACACGTCGGGCAAGTCTTACTACGGCGAGACCGGACTGTTCTTCCTGCAGAGCGACGGCCAGTACGACTGCGTCGTGCCGCTCACCAAGCCTGGCCAGGTGCACGACGTACAGTGGGACCCCACGGGCCGCGGCTTCGTCGTGCTCGCTGGCCCAATGCCGTGTAACGCGACGCTGTACGACAGCAAGGCCGTGCCCGTGTTTGAGTTCGGCGCCGCGCCGCGCAACCACGTGAGCTGGAGCCCGCACGGACGCTTCTTGTGCATTGCCGGTTTCGGCAACCTGCGCGGCGACATGGACTTCTGGGAGCGCAACAAGCTCAAGAAGATGGGCTCGGCCAACTCCAACTCGGCCACGACCTTCGCCTGGTCGCCGGACAGCCGCTACTTCGCCACGGCCACGACGTTCCCGCGCCTGCGTGTTGACAATGGCTTCAAGATCTTCCAGTACGATGGCTCGGGCCCGATCCACCAGGAGGACCGTGCCGAGCTCTACGACCTGAAATTCCGCCCCGCGGCCGCCGACACGTACCCGAACCGGCCGCAGTCGCCGCGCCGCAAGGACGGAGGCAACGGCTTCTCGGAGAGCGCGGCGGCTCCCCCGGCGCCTGCCAAGCCCCAGGCGTACCGCCCGCCCAACTCGACGGGCGCGCTCGCTGCGCTCATGCGAAAAGAGGAGGGCGGCTCGCGCAAGCTCGACCGTAACAAGTACGCCCCCCCGCGCGCTGCTGCTCCTGTGGGTGCGTCGCCTGCGATTCCGGGCATGAGCGCCCCGCGCGCCATCCCGGGCATGTCGGCGGCGCCCGCGGCCAAAAAGTTGAGCAAGAGCGCGCGCAAGAAGAAGGCGCAGGAGGCGGCCGAGGCGCGCGCCGCCGTTGAGGAGGCACTTGCGAAGGTCGCTGGTGGTGCGGGCGAGGAGAAGGAGGAGCCCAAGGCGGAGGCGCCCAAGGAGGAGCCAAAGCCCGCGCCGGTGGAGCTGACGCCGGAGGAGAAGCAGAAGAAGATCAAGGCGCTCAACAAGAAGCTCAAGCAGATCGACGCCATCAAGGACAAGCTGGCCAAGGGCGACGCGCTGAACGCCGACCAGGAGCAGAAGCTGCAAAGCGAGCAGACGCTGCGGGACGAGATCGCGCAGCTGTCGCTTTAGGTGGTGGTGATGATGCAGCGGAGGGCAATAGAGGGAGCAGCGCGAGACGAAGAAATGGCGACGTCCATCGGAGCAAGTGGCCAAAATGTAAGTACATGAAGGTTGGGATGGGGTTGCGAGGGGAACGAGCGTATTTGCAGCACGTACTTGGCGCGTCCTGCGCCTCTTGTCTCTTCAAAAACCAATGAGCAAACACACCAAAGACCAAAACCCCACAGCGCAACCGCGTAGCGACTCGACTCTAGCCGCCGTCTTCCTCTCTCTCTTTCTCTTCCGTTGACGCCTCCCCGTCGACGCCGTGGCCGCGTCGCCGCCGCCGCTTAGATGATGCCGACCTTGATGAGCATGGTGTGGCGGTCGGCCTTGCTCGAGATGGAGTCCTTGAGCGTGCGGTCGAACTCGAACTTGACGACGATGGTCTTGCCCTTGGTGGCCACAAAGTCGATCGAGTCGGCGAAGGTCACCTTGAGGTCGCGCTTGTACGAGTCCTTGAAGCACTTGCGCATGGCCTGCACGATCTCCGTCTTCTGCGGCACCTGCACCATGAGGTCCGGCTCGCCCTTGACGTGGATGAAGAGGTAGTTGTCGGGCTGCGTGCTCATGGACACGCCCGTGACGCGCGCCATCTCGATCATGCGGCGCTCCTTGGGCTGGTGGATCTTGTCCGCCTTGAGGTTGTAGATCTGCTTCTCGCCGATCATGAGCACACGCGGCTGGTGCTTGAAGCTCTCGTTCACCTTCTGCACCTGGCCCAGGAACAGCAGCTTCTGCATACCCTTGGACTGCAGCATGCTCGCGTACGCCGGGTACTTGTTCACGCCGATGTAGTCGCCCTTGTACTCGCGGTCGAGCGAGTCGCGGCGGCGCTTCTTCTTGCCCAGGTAGCGCTCAAACTCGGTACGCACGCCGAGCAGCGCCACCTTGCACGAGCGCCACAGGTCGTTCGCCATTTGCTTGCGCGTCTTGAGGCCGCGGTAGCGCTTGCTGAACACGATCTGCGCGTTGCGAACCTTGACGAACGCGCGTCGCTGCGTGCGCGCCTGCACGAAGCTCTGCGCGAACACAATCGAGTTGAGCTTCTCTTCCTCGGCGAGCTTCTTCACCAGGCGGCTGTTGTCCATGTCGATCAGCTGCTTGGCCTGGTTCTCCCAGTTCGCGTACAGACGCGCGACCTTCTCCTTGTTGTTCGCGCCGGGGCGGCGCTTGCGGCGGTCCTGGCAGTTCTCGAACACGGCGTCGTACGCGGCGAAGAGACGCTTCTGCGCCGCGACGAACTGCGCGAGCGCGATGCGGTTCTTGTACCGGCGCCACGAGTTCTCGAGGATGTTGACGATCGCTGGGATGCGGTTCTCGCGGGCGATCTCCAGAGCCGACAGCGCCTGCGGATGGCGCAGGAAGATGCGGTTGCGACCGAGCGAAAAGCAGCCCAACGTCTTCGAGTCCTCCTCGAACGCCACGAGCTCCTTGGTCTCCGGGTCCGAAACGCCCATACCAGGCGACGTGAGCAGGTCGACCGCGGCCTGGCGGGACGAGTGCGACTTCGCCACCGGCCACGTGGCGGTCGACAGGAAGTTGTAGCGCTTGATGAATGAGCTGTACACTTCGCTGTAGCAGAAGCCCTGGCGACGCACGCTCAGGTTCTCCACAAGACCCAGGTAGCGCACCTGCTCGCTCACGATGGAGCGGTTCACAACCAGCGGCGCCTTCTTCTCGTTGGGCTTGATGCAGCGGATGTAGTGCGGGTTGCACCCGTCGAGCTTCTTGAGCAGCTCAGCGACCTGCGTGCGGAACTGCTGCGACGTCGACGGCGGGCGCTTGAGCTTCTCCTGCTTGGTGCGCTTGTCCAGGAAGACATCACGCACAAACCCGTTCGTTGACGCCTCCATGCCGTTCTGCAGGTCGTTGAAGAACGTGTCGACGTTGGCGTCAAAGAAGAGCGTCACGTCGTACTCGACGTTGCCCGCGTAGTGCTTAATACCAAAGTATGGGCCGCGCGTGCGCGACGCAATGTAGTGCGGGTTCTTGGAGTGCGACGCGTTGTAGCGCTCGATCAGCTCCAGGTCCGACAGGCGCGCGATCGCGCACTGCTCGTCGAGCAGCGGGAAGATGCCGTGCGTCTTCTGGTCCTCAATCAGGTCGCACACGACCTGGTTGTTGAAGAACTTGATGTTCTGCCAGCTCAGACCTTCGCGGCGGTACCCCTCCTGCTCCGTCTCGAGCGTCTGGCTAATGAAGAGCTGCTGCAGCTTCTCGTTGACGTAGTTGATGCAGAGCTGCTCGAAGGCGTTCACGTCGAAGATCTCAAAGCCGTAAATGTCGAGGATGCCGATGCTGTTGCTGATGCGGCGCGAGTCACACGACACGTTCGTGTTGATGCGCGCGACAATCCAGTTGAAGATCTTCTCGTACAGCGAGCGCGCGATCGAGTCCGAGACCTTCTTGGCCTGGCGCGCATCGAACAGCACCTTCTGGTCCTCGCGGTAAATGTTCACGATGCGGTACGTGAGCAGCGCCTCGAGCTTGTCGGGCTCGATGCCCATGAGCTCGGCCGCGTTCTTGAGCGCCAGACGCGCGCCCTCCTCCTCGATGGCCGCGCACGGGTTGTGCGCCTCGTCGGTCGTCTGCTTGAAGCGGATGTTGCCGATCCACAGGATGGCCGCGAGCTGCTGGTAGATGGCGCGCTGCTCGTCCTGCGAGATGCCCACGGCCGTCATATTGGCGCGCACGTTCTTGTACTCAGCGGCGTCGTCCACGCCGTCGATCTTGGCGTCCATGTTGTTGAGGAAGTCGAACTCCTCGGGCGAGTCGGGCAGGCGCCAGGTCTGACGGTCCGTGTCGTTGGCGCCCGCGAGCATCTGGTAGAAGGCGTGGAAGTTGCGCTCGCCCTCGGCCTGGTGGATGATGCGGCTGCGCTCGAGCAGGTAGTTGTCAATGTACCCGCCGACGACCTGTCCGACGCGGTTCATCTGCAGCACAATGTATTTGCCGAAGCGCGAGCTGTTGTTGTTGCGGATGGTCTGCGCGTTGCCGAAGGCCTCGAGCACGGGGTTGCTGCCCCAGAGCACGTCCGTGACGTGGCTCGTCATCTCGTCCGCCTCGCGGCGCTGGTCCACCGACATGCGGCGGTTCGCGATGACCGCGCTCTTGGCGCGCGAGCGCGTGCTGATGGTCGTCAGGTAGCGCATGACGTGCTTGGACGTCTCCGTCTTGCCGCTGCCCGACTCGCCCGTGATGAGCATCGACTGGTCCAGCCCGAAGCGCATGAGGTTCGTGTACGCGCTTTCGGCGATCGCGAACGGGTGCGGGTCGCTCACGTGCAGCTCCTTGCCCGAGAACTCGTCGATCATGTTGAGCGCGTAGATAGACGTCTGCCCGTCCTTCTGGCGCAGCAGCTTGTACGGGTTCATGGCGATCAGCACCGGCCCCAGGAACGTGTACACGTAGCCCTGCCGGTAGCGCGTCACCAGCTCGTTCACGATGTGCTCCTCGTCGACCACATCGACCATCAACAGGTCCTTCATGGTTGCCGCCTTCTCCGTGCTTCTTCCGTCGCTACTAGTGTCGGGGAATGCGCTGCCTTGGTGCTGTCTTGTTCGCGAGACCGCCTTTCTCGAAAACACTCGCCTTCTCTATGCGATAAGAAGCCGTTTCTTATTTGTCGCTGGGGTTTTCCCTTCGCCCGCCGCACTTTCCCGGTCGCTCGCTCGTCGAGTTGCCGCCGCCCGCGCGTTTTCTGTTGTGCGCGCTCTACTCTTTGTGCTAGATCCCCCGTTCTTCGTTTCCCCCTCCTGCTCCTCCCCCTCCCCCAATTCGGGCTCCCTACCCGCTGCCCAGTTCGACAACAGGACCATCACTCTGTCGCGTTTCAAATTGACAATCCTTTCTTTTCTATTTCTATCTCTATCAGACGGTCTGATGCGCCGTTTCTAAATTTCTAAATGAGCCAGCCCGCTGCAAACAGACACGCGCAAACTGCGCGACGCGCGACAACAAAGAGCGGAAAGGTGGTGCGATTACGTTGCTTACGCTCACATTGAGCGAAGCATTAGGTCCCATTTTGACACTCAGATCCACTTAAACTTCCAATAAATGAGAATAAATGTGGGGTCATAGGGAGCGGAGGATGCGCCTGCCGGTCCAGTGTCATTTCATCATTTCAAGATTCAAAACCCGATGCAGCCGGATCTTCGAGCGCTTCTAGCTTCAGCATCGTGTTTTGAAATATTGACGTACAGCCAGTCGGTTCTCAGGAAAATGCGGATCCGTTGTTAAAGCAGGTACATTCGCCACCTCATTGAAGGCACAAGCTTCTCTCGATCTGGGCGATAAACGTGATGTGCCTTATAAACAACTCAAGCAGCGTTTATCCCGCTCTCCTCTATTGCCCATGACTTGTGTTGACGGCGTGTATCCATCTCTGCTTGGACTCACCTGGATAAAGCCACGCACGGGAACGAGCGGCTCCCAACTGCGAAAATCCACAGACACATAGGCATCGCACCACCTCAAAACTAAAGGCGATGGTGATGGCTTTAGCCAAGTCTACGAAGCTTGATTCATGCGGATCCCGTCGGAGAGGCGGCGGCCCATTGTCTTCACGGTGCTGGCCGCGAGCTGCCTGTGTCATGGGCGCTCATTTGGCGGGAGTGCGGTTCTCAACTCAATGATGCAACAGAGGACTGCCCGCATGCACGCCTGGTGACCGTCACAATGCATCCCAGCTGTACGGTACAGTACTGCACCGCAGCATACATGTTAAAGGTCATGCATGGATAGCGGCGTGCCTCTATTATGAGGTACTGTGCGCGGCAGCCGTGCCGACGGATAGAGTGCATGGGTCGCCACATGACAGCCACGATCAATTGGGGCTACAGTATTCATTATCTCTACATCTCTACTGAACGCAGAGGACAACATGGTCATGGACACTACACAGTGGATGCCGACGCTTCGCTATCGGTTCGCTGACTGTTCTTCATGTTGAGTCCGCGCAAACGTTCGAAACGCTTGAGGTGTACTTCGAGATACATGTGCATACTCAGTACCGTAGCAGCCATCATGAAGCGATTCCTCCATGGGGAGCAAGGCGGATCGCGAAAAGGCCAGGATATGAGACCGCGACACGTGTTCCCTTCACTTCGTGCGCGAGAGGACAGCGACCCACCGAATGGGTTGCCGCGCGTTCAGGTATTTTATGCAAAAAAACGAAAATTTGTGTGGATTCTCACCGCGTAACTGCGCTGCAATACACTGAGCACGAAGGCATGAAGGCAAAGATCGAGCGCTCATGCCGCTTCGCAGTTTGATCAGACTGGAAGAAGGGGCCCGGCTGCTGTACAGTGCAGTAGTGTATGTTATCGGTTCGATTAAGGCTCGAAGCGCTTGAGATGGAGCGTGGCCTTCACAGACCGTACAGTGTAGTGCTTGTACGGTATTCAGTGATCCGAGGGCACCGAGAAGAATCTTTTCCTACAGTACTCTGACATCGAGCAGCAAGCGATTGTCTGGCGACGCTGTTCAGCGACTATGTTGCATGCGATCTTCGCCCGGTCTGTCCGAGTGCGAGGCCATCGATGGGACCGTTTTGATGCACGACGATCTGGTGCGCAAGGAAAGAGCTGCCGATATGATTTCGGCGCCGTGTTCTGGCGCGAGCAGTGTGCTCACTTGGCGCGGTCGGCAGGCACGCCAGAGGCGACGTAGCGCGCGGTGCGGTGCGTTGAGAGGATGTGCTGACCAACTCGAGTGGCCCAATTGCACGCCCCTTAGTCGCCAAACCGAGTTGGTCCGATCAAGGCGGAGATTCAGCAGGAACGAGACGTGCGAGGTGGCGGATGCGCATCCGCATTGCTCGTCCGCGACATCTGCACAGGTCCAGCGAGGCAGCTCTCTCCGTGTCAAAACCGTGACTCGGACTCCCCTACAGAAGAGCCACGACGCACGGGGAAGAAGCCTCGGCCAAAATCGAAGAAGAGAACACAGAGGAAGTGCAAGCAGACCCAAGTTGGGCTTTTCGTCGTTGATGTTGGCGAGAAGAAGCAAGAACAACAACTTGCTATAGACCGTGGAAACAGGTTGATTTGCAAATAGATATGCAAACATTTACTCGCGTGGTCGTCCGAGTTGCCCTTTTGAAGCGGAATGTAGACGCGCTTTACACTCAGCACCTGCCCAGTCCGTTTCGCCTTTCAGTGTACCCCGCCCCGTCTGTGCGAACGCGCGCGGAACGCCCCCGAGACGTTCCGATCCGGTTTTAAGCGGACAGCCACGAGTCTGATTTCCACCAGACGCTCCTATTGCGCAAATTCTACAACATCAGTTATATGATACCATCCATTTATAAGGGTTACAGTTTAATCCAAATAACAGTAAAATAGCGCACAATAAGAAATACATTCGAGAAGTATACCATGTTCCACACGCTCTTATTCGTCCTCGTGAAGCCATCTCACTCCCTTCCGATCCACTGCAAGTGATCCCAGTCCAGGAGCTCTCGGCCCACTAATACTGTACACAGTAAAAGGAGGCCAAGCAAGTGGGGAGGGCGGACGAGCCGCCGCCTCCAGCGCCTGCGCCCTACCCGTAGCCAGCATGAGACGCCCCCCAAGAGAAAGCGAAGGCGCGCACTTTATTGAGGGGAGAAGAGCCGCCCGAGCCGAGGCGATGCGCTCTTTTCTTGGTGAAGCGGCGGGCGCGGCCTTTCTGAGAGGCGGAAGGGAGAGGGGGGGACGGCGGGCGGTCGATCAGCGCGCGCTCTCGCTTTCTCTCGTTGGGGCCGTCCCTCGGCCCTTGGCCCTCCCCCTCCCGCATTTTTCTCTACTGCGGCCGACCGCCTTTCGCTGCCCAGTCGGAGCTTTGCGCGCTCGCAACGTGGGCTGCTGATTCGGACGGGACGGCGGACGTACAGGATCGATAGTAAGCAAGGCGAGAGACTCCTTCCCCCTCCCTATCCCCTACTCACACCGAGACCGGCAGTGTCGGTACACCAGCCAGCCTCCCGGAATGGCCGCGTGCGACTGCGACTGCGGCGCCTCGGCGTCGCTCGAGCCGCCGCCGCCGCAGTACGCGCTGCTGTTCCACCTGCTGCTCAGCTTCGTGCTCGCCGCCTACGTGCGCTGGCACAAGCTCGACGTCCACAGGCCCAAGACGCAGGTTCCGGACGAGGACAAGCCACGAAAAGTCCTCCAGGCTCCTGTCCCGAGCCAAGGGGACGCGTCCGAGATTCGCACACCGACGGAATCGACCACCAATGCTACCACCACCATCTCTACTCCACCCTCTATGGACGAGATTGAAGCCCAACCGCCCGTCTCCACGGGTGCTACGGGTACGCGAGCGACCCAAGGAAGCGGCGAGGAACAAGGAGAAGAAGACGAGCGGGTGGCCACGCTCCGACGAGCCAACGCCAAGTACCTGACCATGCTCAAGGTGGGCATGCCGCGCTCCATCGTCGAGCACAAGATGCGCATGGAGGGCGCCGACGTGTCCGTCCTGGACCTCCTCCTCGGCCCAACCGCCTCAACGACGGCGGCGCGGCACCAGCCCATGATGGCTATGGCCTCGTCCATCCTGCGGCCGCCGCCCATTATCATTCCGCCGCCGCCGCCGGCCGACGCCATCGCCTCCATGGCGGAGAGCCTGTCGGGAAAGTACGCGGCGTTCAAGCAGATGGTCAAGGTCGGCGTCCCAAGGCACGTCGTGGAGCACAAGATGAAGTCTGAGGGTCTCGATCCGGCCGGTCTGGACCGCGACCACTCCAGTTCCGCGGGGACGGCCTCCTCACCCCGGTCCGTGTCGTCCGCGGCGTCGACGGCCCCGTCCTCGCCCGACTCGTCCAGCAGCTCGAGCGCCATGACGACCGTCGGCTTCCACCAGGCGTCGCTGGCGCGTGCCGTGATCCGCAAGATGCAGTCCAACATGCGCAAGAAGCTGCACTGGACCACGACAGCGCTCGTCGACGCGCCGCCGACGTCCCAGCGGCGCGACTCGCTCTGGAGCCGCGTGCACGTGCGCGCTAAGGCCAACCGCGTGTCCATCTCGACCGAGACGATCCAGTGGATGGAGAAGCTCTTCGTCAAGGCCGTCATCGCCGGCAAGAAGGCCAGGAGCCAGCGGAGGAGGCGGACGGCCTCGACGGTAAGCCAGAGCGAGCTGTCGCGCGACGCCCTCGCCGCCTGCGAAGCGGACGACGCACAGCTCAGCGACGACGAGCTCGACCAGGTCACTGAGGAGACGCAGGATGCCAAGAAGAACCCCGCCACGGCCTTCCTGGCGCGTAAGGTGTACGTGACGCTGCTAGACCGCAACAAGTCGCAGAACATCGCCATCGTGCTCGCGCGCGTCAAGAGGACCTTCCCCGAGCTCGTGCGCGAGGTCAGCGTGCTCAACCCGGACGTGCTGTCCACCAGCGCGCTGCAGACGCTGCTCGACATGTGGCCTGACTGCAACGAGCAGGCCGCGCTCGACGCCTTCAACGGCGACGTCACCTCCCTCGCGACGGTACGTTTGACCTGGCTGATTGTCACTAGTCGTTAGTGTGTCCACGAAGGCTAACTATTGGGTTGTGGTGCGTACAGGCGGAACAATTCTTGCTGGAGGCTCAGAAGCTGCCGCGGGTGCAGCAGAAGTTGCGCTGTCTGCGGTTCAAGGCCGACTTCTTCCCGCGCGTCGAAGAGCTCCGGTACGTCCGTCTTTTGTCGGCTTCTGGGGGGTTCTTTTCACCATTCCGTCCAAGTCTAACAAGCGGCGTCCTGATCCGTCTAGGGAGAGCATGGACTTGGTGATCCGCGGCGTGAGCCAGGTGATCTCGAGCGACGCGTTCGCGCTCGTGCTCGAGTACATTTACCACCTGGGCAACCTGCTCAACTTTGGCGACGGCGTCGAGTACACGGCCAAGGTCAAGAGCATCTCCATCAGCTCGCTGTCCAAGCTGTCCTTCACCAAGGCCTACGACGGCCGCGTGTCCTTCCTGCAGTACCTCGTCCAGTCGATCGAGGTGCGTCTTCTCTCTTCTTTCTCTTGTATATACTGATCATGGAGCTGACTGGTTGGTGGCTCTCCTTGTATTGGTGTTGACAGCGTGATGCCCCGCATCTCGCTCGCTTCGGGGACGAGATCGACCTGATCAGCAAGTGCAGCAGGGTCTCCGTCCCAAACGTCCTGGCCGAGCTGTCGGCGCTCAAGGGCGGCGTACGGATGCTCGAGAACGAGGCCAAGGTACGTTCTTCTTACCTCTTGTAGGCGAAAACCCAACAGGAGAACGGATCGCTGACGGATGATGATTCTCACTGCAGCAACCAATGCCGCCCGTGCTGACCGCGCTGCCGGCGGACGACCCCGAGCGCACGGCCTTTGAGCTGTCCAAGCAGACGCTGCACGGCGACGCCATGACGCTCGGCCAGGAGATCAATGCGCTGGGCGAGCTGAGCGACCAACTCGACCGCCAGCGCAAGCGCTTCCTGGACTACTTCGAGGAGGACGCGGCGCTGCCGCTGGACGAGCTGCTCGGGTTCATCGCGACCTTCGTGGCCGAGTACTCGCACGAGCGCGCGCAGCTGCTGCGCCGGTCCGTCTCGCACCAGACGAGCGCCAACAACAGCAACAGTAGCAACAACAGCATCACGAGTCGTCCGTACATGGTGGAGGTCCTCAAGCGGCACAGCCTCTGAGTCGATCGCAGCGCTCGCGAGACTCGGCTCTTCCCCTGCGTTCTGCGTCGGTCGGTGGCTGGTCGTCGTCTTCTGGCGCACAACGTTGCAAGCGTCGCCCTGGCAACGGCCTGCCCGAGCGCGACGACGTGATGTCGTCCACGCTGGGCGTGTATATAAGCGTAGCACTAGTGATATTATTATGGCAAGCAGCAGAAGTCGAGAAACACATGCCGCGCGAGAGCTGCAGCAGCGCGTCAAAGCAGTGATTCACAGCAGTGGCAATGACAACTAAACAAACAACACACACTAATAACACCAACGGCCAGCTGAGCTGGCGACGAACGCCGCCGCGTGTATAAAAGCATAGCACTGCCTACAGTGGTGTGATATTATTAAGGCAGCAGCAGCATCGAGGAAACAAGCCGCGCAAGTACTGTAGCAGCATCTCGAAGTAGCGTTGCACAGCAGTGACAACGACAACTGAGCACACACTAATAACACCAACGACCGCCACAGACGCCGCCGCCCTGTTCTCCTTCTCCTTCTTGTGCTGCTGCCTCATGCTCTCCCCGGGGGGGTGCGAGAGTGTGGACTAGAGGAGCGTGGCGCTATTATATAGACAGTCCGGTCAGAACGGGTGGAGGGCCGTTGCAGCGAGACGGCCACCTCCAGTATCGTACTGCCTGCATCATCTATTTCGGGGCTTTTCCTCCGGCACCGGCGCATGGCCGGCGTCAACGCGAGGGCGCGAGGACGCGAGGGCGCGAGGGCCTCACCGCGCGACCAGGTGGGGCTCACTCTTGTAATCGCGTCCGTTCAGCATCAGCAACCAAGTCAACCCGGGTCGCCTCGATTCTCCAAGTGACTGGTCATCGCGAAGGGCAACTTCTTCTCGTGGTTCAAGTATGCGAAGAACGACTACGAGCTCGCCATCACGCTGAACAAGCAACTCGAGTGCCTGCTCACGAACGGGCTAGGCGTCGAGGGCAAGGGGATGCACGAGAAGATCTCAGCGGCCGAGAAGCTCCTGTCCAGACGTGGCACCCACGCGCTGCGGTACGTGGCGAGCGTGCGCAACCAGATCGTCCACGACGAGCGGGTGACCGCGCTGCCCGACCGCGCCGTCTTCATCGGGTGCTTCGAGACCGCGCGCGCCGAGACGCAGGCAGTCGTCGATAAGAAGAACAGGAAGCTCCGAGCGGCCGGCGCTGGTGGCGGCTGCATCGTCTCGTAGTTGCGCAGCATCTTGGTGGGGGATTGACCACGCCGCGTTTCCTATGGAGGCAGCAACACATACTTGCGAGTCCTAGGGAGTGAGCAAGTCGAGCTTGTTGGTCTCCCGGCTACATAGCGCGTACGATATCGCCCTAGTCTACACGCTTCCCGCTCCATATCTGCACCTCCTTCCTGTACTTCCCATCGCTGTACTAACTGATCACGCACTCGGCGCTGCTGCCCGCTGCCCCCGCCCGGAGCTTCCCGCTTGCGTCCAGCCGCTTCTTGTCGCTCAGCACCTGCAGCTCGTCGCTGGCGGCTTCGAAGCGCGCGATGAACCTGGCGCGGTCGGGTAGCGTGCGCACGTCGCGATCGTGGATGAGCGCGTTGCGCACGCTCGCCACGTAGCGCAGCGCGCGCACCGTGGGCACGGGCAGCGCGCCATCGACGGACGACACCTTCTCGTGCAGCCCCTTGCCCTCGGCGCCCAGCTCGCGCTCCAGCCGGAACTCGAGCTCCTTGCTCAGCTCGATGGCCAGCTGGTAGTCGTTGTCCGCGTACGCCACGCCGTACGGGCGCGAGCCGCCGCCGACGCCGCCGGTCAGCGCGCCGATCGCCTTGGACAGCGCGCTCCACATCAGTTCTTGAGCTTGTCGGCGGCTTGTTTTGGATCCACGTAACCCCGAGGGTAACCCGATCGTTAAGTTCGTACTGAGAGCATAAGTGCGCATGGGGTATAGTGTACACTTCAACAAGCGCACCACTCCAACGTGTTTCCAGTCGAGCAGCTTCTTCAACAAGAAACCACTTGTTGGTTTCATATGCGGTATCCTACAGCTTTACCCGACCGTTCCCGCATGCTGCAGACTGTAAGCACAACCCGGTCGCTATATTTACGCAGGCCGCCGCCGCGTGGGCTTCCTGCATGCACCGAGCGCTTCCCCTTTCCAGACCGCGAGGCGCCCGACGCGATGAGCAGTCTATTCGCGCGCAACCGGACGTTCCGGCCCACGAAGAGCCACAGCCACGGCACCAAGCGCTACGACCTGCACAAGCACGCGCAGGCCACGCTCGGCAAGTGAGTGGCACTCTCCCAGTATCTGTAGCTGCAGAAGACGCGCCGTCCTCATTGGTTGAGACTGACCCAACCGTGCGCGTAACCCTTGGACAGTGGCGACCTGCGGGCGGCCGTGGCGCTGCCCGCGGGCGAGGACCTGAACGACTGGCTCACCGTGCACAGTACGTCGTTTCTGGCAGTATCAATTGCGTCGCTTGATTATGGATGACCTATTAACCGCCGGCACTCTCTGCGCAGCGATCGACTGCTTCAACGAGATCAGCATCGTGTACGGCACGGTGGTCGAGTTCTGCACGGACAAGTCGTGTCCGTGCATGAGCGCGGGCGCCAAATTCGAGTACCTGTGGAAGGACAACAAGGCGTACAAGACGCCGGCCAAGCTGTCGGCGCCCGGGTACATCGACATGCTCCTGACGTGGGTGGAGGAGCTGCTGAACGACGAGGCGCTCTTCCCCACGCGCGAGAGCGCGCCCTACGCGCGGGGATTCGTGTCGGTCGTCAAGAACATTTTCCGGCGGCTCTTCCGCGTCTACGCGCACGTCTACTACTCGCACTTCGACAAGGTCGTGAGCATCGGCGCCGAGGCGCACCTCAACTCGTGCTTCAAGCACTTCATGGCGCTCGCCAACGAGTTCGAGCTGGTCGACAGACGCGAGCAGGAGCCGCTCAAAGACCTCATCCGGAACCTGCTCGGCTGAGCAGGAGTAGACAGACACACAACCACACAATCATCAAATGACAAGCGCACAACTCACCGCCGCAGCAAGTCAATATAAATATATATCAACACTCGTTTCCGGGAAGCAGGCTGTCTCGCGCGTGGCCTCCCCTCTCACTTCTCTCAGCGGGCTGAGGCGTGAGGACCGAGCCTCAAGTGCTAAACAAAGCCACTGGTCGCCATTTAGAAGAGCAGGTCCTGCTGGGGCTGCTGCACGGCCGGTTTGGGCTGCAGGCTGCCGCTGCTGCCGCTGCGCACGAGCTCTTGGTGCGCGGGGTTGAACGGGTCGAAGGCCGCGAACGAGGTCTCGCCGCCGCTCGTCGGTGCCTGGTTCTTCGGGGACGCGTGCACGGCCACTTCCGAGAAGTCGAGCAGGTTCGCCTCGGGCACTTCGAGCACGGGCTCCAAATGCGTCCGCGGCGGCTTCTGCAGCAGCGCCGAGTCGAACACGTGGTGCTCCTGCGGTTGCTGCGTGTCGTAGCGCTTGGGCGACTGCTGGCGGTGCTGGCCGTCCGACTGGGGCGAGTGCTGCGGCGAGTGGTGCTGCTGGTTCTTGGAGATGCCCATGGCGCCGACGCCGTACAGCAGTAGGTCCTCCTGGTTGCCCTGCGACGACGGCGACACCTCCGAGTGCGGCAGCGACGGGCGGTCGATGAGCGATCCGTTGCGTGACATGATGGGCTTCTCCCACTGCGTCTGGCCCGTCGCCTCGTGGCGGAAGTAGGCGGCGTTGCGCGAGCGCGAGTACACGGGGTACCAGCCGGGCTGCAGCACAAAGTCCGTCTCGCCAATGTCGCTCCACGGGCAGCCGTCGATGAAGAACTCGTACTTCTTGTGGTCGTCCACAAGCGTCACGACGATCTCGAGCTCGTGGTTGTCCGACAGCGAGTACTCGAACTCCCACGAATCCTCCGTGATGTCGTCGTGGTTGACGCGGTGCAGCTCGCGGCAGTCGAGCACGACCACGAACTCACCGCGCGACAGGTCGCGCAGCTCCAGCTTGTGGATGCTGCCGCTCACGCCAAAGGCGAACGTCCACGTGAGCAGCGTGCCGTCCGCGTTCCGGTCGCCCGTCATCTCCGGCAGCAACTCGCCGAACGAGTCGTCCACGCGCCGCGCGTACAGCGCGCTGCTCCAGACCGACGCGCTGCTGCTGCGGCGCTGCGAGGCCGGCAGCATGCGCTCGCCCAGCCGCTCCCACGGCGTGCCGTCCACGAACAGCTCGTACAGCCCGTCCAGGCTGCGCTGGTCCACCACCGTCGACTTGACGTCCTTGATCGCCACGCGGAACACGGGCGAGGACGAGTCGCTCTTTTCCGGGGCGTTATCACTGGAAGAAGAAGTACTAGAACTCGCCGCCGGGTCGACGCCAAAGTCGTGGTGCCAGTTGCCGGCGCAGTACTCCTCCGAGCTGTACAGGCGGCGGCCGTCCAGGCGCAGGCGCTTCTTGGCCGAGATGCGCGAGTGCTCCAGCGTGACCGTGTGCACCTGTTCGGCGCCCGCGAACACGAAGCGCCACGTCACGCGCTTCTTGGACATGGGCACGCGCGCGCCGATATTCTCCACCTCGCGGTCCACGCGCAGCACGCGCGACGCGGCCGGCGACGTCGACGGGGACGCGACGGACGACGACGACGTCGAAGTGGCCGTGGACGCGTCGCTGTCGCGGAACGGGAGCGACGGCGTCGAGAGCGTCATGCCTGACTTCCGAGGTTGCTTTCGTCTAGCTGTCCGCCGTTGCTTTGCTTGTGTCTGATTTGGCGGGCGGAATGTATCGATGTGTGTATGTGGGTGCGAAAGGCGGTCGGACTTGAACTTTGTATGTCAACAGAAGAACCATTGGAAAAACCTCGCTTGAATCTTGGGGAAAAACCTTGGGGAACAGGCGAAATGCAAGCAGGAAAAACCTTGATCTTCTGCGACGTGTGCGTGTGCATAGGTGTGTTACGTCAGGATTGATAGAGGAGCCAAAAGTGGGGGGTTAGCGCTAAAATGACGCGAGTAAGCGGTAAAACGATGGTGATGACGCTAAAAAGTGCCTTTGTCGCGTGCGTGGCGGCCTGCATGTCCATGGGAAGGCAAGCCAGGCTATCAAAACGATCTTTTGTGAACTGCTCCCCAATGGTCAGAGCTTCCAGTCAGCGAAGCAGGGACACGGCTGTCATTTCACCGTTGTATTCCGTCTCCTTGCTCGGTCCCCAAGTCGATACTGAGCTGCGGACAACAATCTACGAAGAGGGCGGCACGGCGTCCTGCAGCAGCGCCCGGTAGCTCTCGAAGTCGAACTGCTCGGGCTTGTTGTTGAACTTGTCCACGTGCTCGTACAGGCGCTCGTCCGCGTAGCTGGCCAGTAGCTGGTCCAGCAGCGCCTGCGACTCCTGTCCTCACCGTTTTGCACAGACGCAGCACAGTCAGTTACCGCCATCAACTATGAATGATACGCCGGACGCGACGCACCCGCTTGTCGAGCATGTTGATGACGTCGCCCCGCACCAAGCCGACCTCCTTCTGCTCGAGCAGCTCGTCGTACAGCGAGACGGTGAGGCACGGCGGCGCGGCGGCCGGGTTCTCCTTGAACGCCTCGAGGTACGTGACCAGGAAGCACGTCTGCTGGAACTGGCACAGCATGTTGAAGAACCCGTCCTGGCGGTACACGGGGAACACGAGGAACGGCGCGGCCGTCGCGCGGTCCTTGAGCGTCTGGAACGCGTCGCGCGGCAGCGTCGCGGCCACGGCGTCGTCCTTGTCGCCGTGGAACTGCTCCCAGATGTGCTGGATCTGCTCGCGCTCCTCGCTCTGCAGCAGCTCGAGCTTCACGATCTGCCCCAGCGCGCGCGGTCCAGGGTACGAGAATCCACCGGAGGACGCCGTGCTGGCCTTGCGGACCAGCGAGAACACCCCGGAGCGCCACCACTGGGCGCCAACGCGCAGCATCCGCATCGGCATCATCGTTGTCATTTGAGCTTGTCAAGTGTCGAAACTCTTTTTGTGTGGGCGATATTGGCGATCCGACTAAGTACGGTTTGGTGTGGTCGACATTAAATTGATGTGAAGTACACGAATTGTGTGACGTGTGAGGGAGCTCTTCAAACTGCAACCAGAACAGGTTTGGACAAGACGTTTTTCGATAGAAAGACAGCACGATAACATACAAAACTGGGTAGGGTGATCCTCCCACCAGTATATACTGTACTGGGGAAGGAGGAAGAAGGGAGGAGCGTAGCGAGCTACCGTAGCGCTGGCTTAAATACGTTGTGGAGCGCTCGCTCACGAGTGCGGCGCCGGCGGCTGCAGCGAGCGGATGAGGTTGCGCGACGAGTTGTAGCACGCGTCGTCATCGTGTTCGACCTCCTTGGAGATCTGAGGGGCCGCACATTGCGACTGCGCCTTGCGAAGCAGCAGCGGCTTGGGGCTCGGGTCGACCTCCGGCTCGCCGGCGGCGGCGACAGGTGAAGTCGTGATCGCTGGCAGCGTCTTGCTGTCGACGCGCATCGCTGATGGCAGCATCTCCACCGACTGCGGGCTCTCGGTCAGCAGCAGTTCCTGGATGCTGTTAGCGAGGGACGGCAGCGTCACTGGAGTGCCTTGCAAGTCCTTCGTGATGGCAGCAACAGCAACAGCAGCTGCACTGGGTGGCGCGCTCGTGCTCGAGACAGGAGTGCAAACGCCGGCAGGTGCGCGGTCGGCAGTCGGACTGGCGTGCTGATGCACCATCAGGTAGTCCACGTACTCCTTCGTGTACTGCTGCATGAACGCGCGCAGCTCCTCCTCCTTGAGGAGCAACACGTCTCGAGGGTGGATGGGCGTGTTGCTGGCGTCCATGCGGAGCACACTTGGCGCCTGAATCGGAGGACGAGCAGGCGTATCTTGCTCGGACTTGACGCGTTTGACCACCGCCTCGTCCTCTGAAGAACCGGAATCCGGAGCGTCCAGATCGTTCTGCTTCCGCTTCGTGCCCCCGTAATTGCTGGAATCGGACTGCGAGTCGCTGCCATCGTCCTCCGACATGTCGCTGTCGCACGACTGCGATGTCTTGAGGGCGTCCGTGTCATCGGGATCGTGGCCACGATGGGCCTCGTGCGCATTGTGCGCAGCAAGGAAACTGTGGTCCTGCGCGGCTTCCGTCTTGACCTCGAGCGACTCGCCATCGGCGCCTTCGCCTGAAGCTCCGATGAAGCTAGCGTCACGTGCCTTCCACCGGAAGACGGGCTTGCGGCAGTTGGAGAGCTGGAGCTTCTCGATGAGGCCCACGCTCACGAGCACATTGGCGACGTCGTACAGCCGGCGGATCTTGGCTGCAAGGCGATCGTCATTCACGTTTAGAGTGATTAGAACCTTCGGTCACTTGCAAGTTTATGGGGGGAGAGTGCTCAAGACGCACTCTTGAGCTGTCGGTCCTCTTCGTTCTCGGCCTGCTCCGACTGGATGAGCTGCTTGGCCGCCTGGTCGAGCGGGATGATGCAGTGCTCCTGTTGTCAGTAGACACGTAGTGGTTGCTGAGTCAGTCTGCTAGAATGCAACGCCTCCACGTTCGCGCAGTTTACCTTGACGAGGAAGAGCTGGACGAACATTTGGCTCAGCTTGGAGAGCGACTTGCCTCTCCTCCGGTCTGCCAGGACAAGCAACGATAAAACGCGTCGGTTAGAGCACATTCGCAGCAAGTACCATGAGCAGGAAGTGCGTCTCTCTCATTACCTTTCCCTTTGAATGCGTACTCAGCCACGCCGCCCGAACCGCTTGGCGAAGACGTCAGCGCCTCCTCATATCGTTTCTGTGCGCATCGAGTAAGGTTAGAATAAGAGCGAGTTGCTGTATCAGTAGTGTAAGACGCAATCTACCTTCATGGCCACGATGGAGTTCGGAAGGCACTGGAGACCGTGCCAGTTGTACAGGTTCTTGCTCTTGCGGCTGACGAGGAAGATGCTCTCCAGGATGTTGACGATGTCGTAGATTCGACGACGCTCAACGCCTGAAAGGTGAAACACAACAACCAAATGCGTAAGAAGTCAGACAGCCATAAGCATCAACTCGCTCTAGTAGAAACGGTCGTACCCAGCTCAGCGGCCGCTTTGTCCAGGCAGATCTCCGAGATGCGGTCCCCTCGGTAGAGCTTGAGGAAGCTGTTGTCATTGACATTGGATAACATAATCGCTCGGTTAGTTGCCGCATCTAGCGCATCTTTTCGAGTCAAACACAAGGCGACGTACTTCTCGCACAGCAGGCCCAGCGACTTTTCCTTGCGGTTGTACTCTCGGAAGGGAAAAAAGCGCCCGTCGTCGCCCTCGGCCTTGCCTTCGCCGTTGCTTTGGCCCTGCTCCTGGTTGTCGCCCACCTCCTTCGTCTCTTCATCAGCGTTTTCGCCGGTCTTCTCGCTCCCCGGCTTCTTCGTCTTGGCGTCGGCTGCTCCGGTAGGTGGCGAGGCGGACCACGCAGCCTTCATCTCCACCTTAACAGACGTGTTCACCTTCTTCGGCACCTTGCGCACGTATCGGCGCTTGACCTTGCCGGCCTTGGCGAGTCCAGGCGGCTTCTTGCTCGCTGGAATCGCCTGGAAACAAGTCGTTAGTGTGCGCCCTGGCAAGAACCTCCATTCAGAAGACAAACTCACCTTGCTACCGGCCGGCGCGGAGTCCGCCGACGAGGAGAATAGGTGCATCATGGCCGCGGCGGCCTCCGTTCGGTTCGGGCTCGGCTGATGCAGGCTTCGCTCCGCCTACGACAAGTAGCCAACGAGTTCAACCACACCAGTCAGTTGCCATGTAGCGCGCGGGCGTGCGAAGCACAATGCCGTCTCACCCGCGCCGGCGTCCCGCTCGCGTCAGCGCGCGGAAGTTTGTTGCGCACGGGGCTCGTCATCTCGCTCGGGTTCATGCTGGATCGTCGCCGTGGTTGCTGGGTGTTACAGGCCAAGGCTCGCTTGCGGTTCCTGATAGTCGCGCTGTCACCTGTCGGCGGCGTCGAATGATACGCGGGCTTGGTCTCAGCTCGCGCGGGAGTGGGTCGAGTACTGTATCCAAACGGATCGGAGGAGGAGCAGGAAGTGAGGAGCGCGACGCCCCAACAACCCGTCAACTGTATGCGCGCGCGGCCGAGCGAGTCCCCAAGTAAATGCCGCCGCCGCTTGTCGCTCGCTCGCTCCGCTTGCGGTCGCTCTTTGTCGCGCTTGACAAGCGAAAAAGCGCGCGGGAAAATTTGAAATCGGCGCGCGGGCAGACGCCAACGGACCAATTAGCGCGCGCCATTTTCGGAATCCCTTCCCGCCAAAAATCACGCGAGGGCTCAAAATTATTGAGCAACCTTCGCGCAACCTCATCTGATCTCGTACCTAATCGAATGCACAGTGTACAATTTATAATTTGGAACTTGTTCAACGCCAAGTGTCTGGAAGAACGAGCAACTTCGAAAATGGCACCACCACCGGCGGCACCTTCGACGTCTCCTTCGCCGCTGGTGGCGGCGGCCACATGCGTGTGGAGCCAGTACTTCCCGGAGGACCACCACGTGGGCGTCCCCGTGCCGGGCGACACGCGCGGCGCGGCGTACTACTCGCCCGTGAGCGAGAGTGAGGGCCGCTTCAAGGCGGCGCTGGCCTTCCGCGACTGCTTCCGCGACCCGGCGCAGTGGGCGCCGCTGCTGCAAGCGTACGACCTGACGGAGCCCGAGCTGGCGGTCGTGTGGCTCTCGTACGCGGAGCTGGTGCGCGGCGCGACGGGCCTGCCGGACTTCGAGAGCGTGCTGCACGAGAGCGTCGAGGACGTGCTGCCGTGTCTGGGCATCGCGCTGTGCATGCGCCGCCACGAGCTGCGCCAGGAGATGGAGGAAACGCCCGCGCGCCAGCGCAGCGTGCCGCTGGACCGCGCCAAGATCAGCGTGCGGCTGCACGGCGTGACGCCCGTGCTGCCCATCGCCGCGCTCAAGGCGGAGGTCGTGAACCAGTTCGTGAGCGTCGTGGGCACGGTCGTGCGCGTGAGCGCCATCAAGCCGCTCGTCACGCGCTGCGACTTCGTGTGCGCCAAGTGCGGCGAGGTCACGTCGCGCGCGTTCCCGGACGGCAAGTACAACCCTCCAGCGCAGTGCGAACACTCGCCCTGCAGGAGCAAGACGCTGCTGCCCAACCGGTCGACCGTCGAGACCGTCGACTACCAGAAGATCAAGTGCGTCGCATCGCCTGTGGCGCTATAGTAGATCAGGTTGTTGTGTGGTGGCTAACATTTTCGGCGAACACAGACTTCAGGAGATGGAGAGCACCGACGCGGGGCCGGGACGCATCCCTCGCATGGTAAGGAAGCCCTTGGCTGTGTGCGTGGCTGTTGCGCGTTCAATACTGACGGGTTATCCTGCTGCGTCATGCTACAGATCGAGGTCGAGCTGTCCGAGGACTTGGTGGACTCGTGCATCCCGGGCAACGTCGTGACCGTCTCGGGCGTCGTCAAGAGCATCAACTCGGAGATCCATGGCGGGCGATACGGCAAGCGCGCGCAGAGCAACAGCCTCTACATTCTCTACCTCTCGGCCAACGCCGTCGAGAACTCAGCCAAGGTATATGGGCATCGATGCTTGCGAATGGGAGCGGAATGCACCCTGCCTGACTTTGTCGTTTGCGCTTGTTGATCATGCAGGCGGACAAGAACAAGGACAAGGCGGCGGACGTGAGCTTTACGAAGGAGGACCTGGAGCAGATCAGCGCCATCATCAACCAGGGCGACGTCTTTGACCGACTCGTGCACGCGCTTTGCCCCGGTATTTACCGGAACGAGGTCGTCAAGGCTGGGCTGATCCTCGCGCTGCTTGGCGGGACGCGGAACCCCGACGAGAAGGACTCGGCGTGCTTCTCCCGCGCCGACTCGCACGTCCTCATCGTCGGCGATCCGGGCCTGGGCAAGAGTCAAATGCTTCGCGCCGTTGCGACTGTAGCGCCACGAGCTGTCTATGTGGGTGGAAACACCACGACCACGACCGGGTTGACTGTGACGATGGTCAAAGACTCGTCAGGTGACTATGCGCTTGAAGCAGGCGCGCTTGTGCTGGCCGACCAGGGCGTGTGCTGTATCGACGAGTTCGACAAGATGGGCATCGACTACCAGGCTCTTCTTGAGGCCATGGAGCAGCAGAGCATCAGCATCGCCAAGGCTGGCATCGTGTGCAATCTAAATGCGCGCACGTCGGTGATTGCGGCCGCGAACCCGAGCGGCGGCCACTACAACCGCAGCCGATCGGTGGGCGAGAACCTCAAGATGAGGGTGGCGCTGCTCTCGCGCTTCGACCTCATCTTCATCCTGTTGGACCGCCCTGACGAAGAGCGCGACCGGCTGCTGTCGGAGCACGTCATGCGGATGCACGCGCGCGGGAAGCGGCGCAAGCGACCGCGCTCGACTTGGGAGAGCGGCGGAAACAACAGCAGCCAGTGGGGTGCTTCGAGCGACGTGGCGTCGTCCCTGGCGGTGGATGATGATGACCCTAGCGCCACGCACCGGCTGCTGTCGCATCGCCTGCGCCAGAACGCGATGGACTACACCATGCGCCCGATCCCGATCTACTACGTGCGCAAGTTCATCGCGTACGCGCGCCGGTACGTGCACCCGCGGCTATCCGCGGAAGCCGCCGCGCTGCTGCAGAAGAAGTACCTGGAGCTGCGCAACTCGGCGGGCGACGCACACGGGTCGTCGTCGGACAGCATCCCGATCACGACGCGGCAGCTCGAGTCGCTGATCCGGTTGTCGCAGGCTCGCGCGCGCGCCGAGCTGGCCGAGGTAGTGACGGCGAGCCATGCGCAGGACGTGGTGGACATTATGCACGAGTGCCTACTGGACACGTACATCACGGAGGACGGGAACCTGGACTTTGGGCGCAGCGGCGGCATGAGCCTGTCCAAGAAGGTCAAGGCGTACGTGGCGCGGCTCATGAAGGCGGCGGAGCGGCGCAACTCGGCGCTGTTCTCGTTCGAAGACCTGCTCGAGGTCGCCGACAGCATGGGCCTGCAGGTGGACAACTTCCACGACTTTGTCGACGTGCTGCGCAACGAGTGCTACATCCTCAAGAAGGGCCCCAAGCAGTTCAAGGTGCAGGTCTCGTCGTACGCGCAGATGCGGTGACCCGTTGGTCGCGGCGAATGACACGTGACGAGGCCCTCTCGACGGTGTGTGTTTCATCTCCATGCTTGATTGTTTTCTCGGTGTTTATAGCTGACGACGGACAGGGACGTAGAGCGCGCGTGTATGGCAGGCACCCACACTTGTGGGCGTTCTACTTGATGTTGAGCGCGTCGCGGCGCTTCTGAATCTCGGCGTCGTAGATGTCCTGCGGCTTCTCGGACGAGAACAGGTCGTGGCCCGTCTTGGCCTCTGCGCGCATCGCACGAACACGCAGCGCTCAGTGAGTCATTAATTAATGGGTAAGAAGCGTCGTCGCGCGTTTGATGCGCATCAGAACTGATGGCGCAAACGCAAACGCACTCTTGGACTTGAGCATGGGGACGGAGCACAGGCCGAGGCACAGGGCCGTGCCCAGCGCGACCTTGCCGCCCTGCGACAGCGGGAGCTTCTCGAGCAGTCGGTAGAGCATGCTGGCGGTCGTGGAGCGAGGCGGAACCGGTGGGCTTCTTGGGAGCGTGGCTTCCCTGCTTTTTGCTGGATTACGCGTCTCTCGTCGCCCCACGGCACGAGTGGCGCTTGTCTCTGGCGTCGTCCGCTTTTCGTATTATTTACGTGTATATGGACCATATCCATAAGTAAGGCAATAGTCATGTGGTTTTACAAAACACGGTATTAGAGGCGAAACGGCTGACAAGGAACGATCGAGATCCCCACATAACGTCAAGTCAGTCCGCCCTTTGCTTGGGCAGGCGTCGGTCGGCCGCTTCGACTCGAATATAGAACGCCTCTATCCTGTATAGTGTACTGTACGTGCTTGCTTTACCTGCATTTATCCATCCGCAATATGGGGAGTGCGTGGCTTCCCTGTCGCTGGCCAGCTCCCCGCCCTTGAATTATGGAATGTCGCGGCTGCTCGTCAACTCTGCATCATCATCCCCCAGTTCTGTCAAAATCTGTCAAAGAACGATAGAAAGAGGTGGCGCCTCCTGTCAAAATGGGGGGTCAAGAGGAACCCAGAGAATCTTTTCAACATGTCAACTACCTCCCAAACTCGATAAAGTCCGCCGTAATCCCTCCCCGCATTGGATACACTTGGGCACAATGAGCGACGTGCGACATGTTTTCCGCTTGCAACCCCTGTCAAACCTGATCCTTCCGCCCGCTTCCTCAAAAACCTGTCAAAACCGATCTTTTCCGCCTTGCTTGACTGACACTTGCGATCGGAAAGTTGGGGACGACGAAGAACAAGAAGAAAAGCCGCGCCGGAAGGGGGAAAGGCCCCTCCCTGTCTTGGTCGCGCCCGATCGCCGTTCGCCGCGCGCTCGACGCTCTGTCGACCAATCTCTGCGTGTGTGGCGCCCCCTGCTGTGTGCAGCGTCACGAGCGCTTCCCAGCGCGCCGAGGGGCGTCTCCGACCGACAACTAGGCGTCAAGAAAGGACGATCCAAAGAACAAGATGAGCGACGGGCCGCGCACGCCCACCAAGACGGACAGCGGCGCGATCTTCACGCCGCCGGTCTCGCCCGCGACGCCCGCCAAGGCGCCGAGCTCGACGGCGCCGTCGTCGACGCAGCGCGCGACGCTGAGCAGCCGGCTGAGCCTGGCGCCCGAGGACTTGTTCGGGCGCGAGCCCGAGTGCGGCGTGTGCACCAAGTCGTTCAACATTCTGCGGCGCCGCCACCACTGCCGCGGATGCCACATCGCCGTGTGCAAGGACTGCGGGCGCAAGGCCGTCGACCGGAAGAAGTCGGACCGCGCGCGCCCGCAGTGGTACTGCATGTCGTGCCTGGACGAGGACCCGACGCTCGAGATCGCCGGCTCGCGCCCCGCGTACAGCAAGCGCCGCAGCTTCTCGGCCTCGCCCTTCGCCCCGTCCGCGCCGCAAGTCACCAATGTACGCTGCAGAGTATCTTTGTGTGTGTACTTTGTGAAAGCTAATCCCCTCGTCGTCGTCGTTGTTGATGTATAGCTGGCGAGCCATGCCAAGTTTTGCATCGAGTGCGGCAACGAGCTGCCCGCGCGCGTGAAGTTCTGCATCGAGTGCGGCACCGCGGTGCGCGCGCAGGTACTATCTCCCGTGAGCGTTGACGGTGTCGGCGCCGGCGACAACGGGTTCACGAATCGCGTGGCGCGGAGCCAGTCCAGGGGCTCGATCGGCAACGGTTTAATGGTAAGTTGCTGTCTTGTGCAGCCCCAATAGCGACGAGAAACCCACGAGACTGACGGGTATCGTGTGTGCTGCTTGTCCTGGCAGATAATTGATGAGAACAGCGGGTCGCCGACGGAGCCCACCGATGGATCGGAGGAAGAAAACGCGATGGACCAAAAGGAGGAGGTGGAGACGTCGCAGGCGTCGGAAGAGAACGCGTCGGTGGAAGCGGGGAATGAAGCGTCCAACGAAGCGAACGAGATGCTCGCGCAGCTGCAAGCGGAGAACGAGAAACTTCGCCATCGCGTTGAGAAGCTCAAGCGGAAGATGGCGGAGGCTGAGCAGCGCCGTGCGGCAATGCAAGAAGAGCATGGGCGTGCGATTGAAGAGGCTACAGCAGCTGCAGCGGCGGCGGCGGCGGCAGCAGCTGCTAAATCCGCGCCGCCTGCTGCGCCGGCATCAGCGCCAGGAGCCGTGGAGAGCGCTGCAGCTGCCGCTCCCGCCCCCTCTGCCGCGAATGGCGTCGGAGGTGTTGCGGCGAAAGACCATCCAGATTATCTGAAGTTTTTCAAGCTGCTGTCGATGGGTCTGCCAGCCGAACAAGTCAAGTTGAAGATGCAGCAGGCTGGCGTCGACCCGTCCATTCTCGACAACCCAGACGCGATCATTGGCGGTGGAGCACCTGCTGCTACCAGCAACGGCACAGCTGCGCCCGCATCCGGTGGCACGCTCATCAAGGACGATGAACGATATGTGAAGTACTTCAAGCTGTTGAAAATGGGCATGCCGCCGGAGCAAGTCAAGCTGAAAATGAGCGCGGACGGTGTTGACCCCGCGCTGCTGGATACCCCAGACACTGTCGTGCCAGGATCGGGTGGCGCGCAGTCGGCGCCTGCGCCTCAAGCACAAGCTATGACTGTGAAGGAGGACCCTGAGTACGAGAAGTTTTTTAAGCTGATGAAGATGGGCATGCCGCCTGAGCAAGTCAAGATGAAGATGAGCGCCGCTGGGGTTAACCCGGATCTTCTCGACACTCCTGACGCGCCGTCTCCCAACCAAAAGAGCGGTGGTGCGGCACCTGGTGGAGGCAGCGGAATCCTCGCCGGCCTTCCATCTAAGGCTGAAGCGGTCCGGGTGGACCCTGGAGCGCTGCAAGCGAGCTTATCTGCGAAGCTGAAGAAGTCGGTGTCTGTGGAGAAGCCCGAAGAGCCACAGCTTCCGAAGAAGGAGACAATCACGCCGAATGTCGAGCTACGCCCGCTGTTCTGGACGCGCGTGCCGGTGAACGTGGTGAGCAGCACGGTCTGGATGAAGCTGAACGACGCGCACGCCGAGTTTGATGTGGGCGAGATGGAGTGGATGTTCCGCAAGAACCCGGTGGATGCGTCGAAGAAGCAGGACGAGAAGAAGAAGGACCCGGCAAAGGATGCTCAGCCCCAGCAGGTGCTACTCCTGGATCCGAAGCGCCAGCAAAACGTCTCGATCGCTATTGCGCGCTTCCGCATGTCAGCCGAGGACATCAAGAGCGCGATTTACTCGCTGGACAGCAGCCGACTGACCTCCGAGGTGCTTAATGTATTGATCTCGATCTCGCCAACGCTCGAAGAGATTGACTTGCTCAAGAACTACGACGGCGACGTGAAGTTGCTGGGCAACGTGGAGAAGTTCTTCCTGGAACTGCTCACGATCCCGCGCTACACGCAGCGCATCAAGTGCATCCGATACAAGTTTCAGTTCGAGAACCGCGTGCTGGAGACGCAGGCACAACTAGACACGCTCGTGGCAGCCACCGACCAAGTTGCGGAGAGCGACAAGTTCCGCCGCGTGCTGGAGCACATATTGGCTGTTGGCAACTACTTGAATGGCAGCACTCCTCGTGGTGGCGCGTACGGATTCAAGCTGGACACGCTGACGAAGCTGCACACTCTCAAGTCCGTGGACCCACGCATCACGCTCATGCATTACCTGCTGCATCAACTTGAAGAGAAGGCGCCGGACGTGATCACTTTTGCGGGCGAAGTGCCGCACATCGTTGACGCGAAGCGCTTGTCGCTTGACCAGCTGCGCGCCGATTTGTCGGGATACAACACGGAGCTCGCGATGCTCAAGGGCCAAGTGCGCGCTTCAAAGAACGACCAGATCGACGGCGACAAGTTTTACGAGGTCATGAACCCGTTCGCGAAGGACGCGGAGGAAGTGCTGGAGGAACTTGGCCGCGACTTCAACGGTCTGGAGACGGCGTATCAGGAGCTTGTGACGTCGTTCGGCGAGGACCCGCGGAAGGTCGGGCCCATGGAGTTCTTCACCATCCTGGACGAGTTTGTTACGGAGTTCAAGAAGGCGTACCGACAGAACCAGACGAAGGAGTACCAGGCCATTTACGAGGCTGCTGCCCAGGCGCGCGAGGAAGCAGCGGCGGCTGCTGAGGCCGAGCGGCAGGCTCAATTGCAGCGTGAAGCTGAAGAGCGCGCGCGGCTGGAAGAGGAGCGCCAGCAGAACTCGAAGGAGACCAAGGCGATATACGCCCAAATCATTACGCTCCTTACTTCGTGGGCCGAGACGCACGCGGCCGGCAACGAAGAAGCGGTCGTGGAGCAGTTCAAGGCGACGTCGCGTAGCTTCGGCATGGGCGAGCTGTCGGCTGATGACTTTTGCGAGCACGTCCGTCGACTCGTGGGGTCCAAGACGGCCAACAAGATCATCCCAAACAGCGTCAAGCTGCTGGCGGACGAGGCGAAGCGAGAGGAGCTTGTGGCGGCGTTCGGCCGGTTCAAAGAGCAGGTGAAGAAGGAGAAGGAGCTGAAGAAGCGCAGCTCGCTCATTTCTCCTCCTGCGGCGGAAGGACGCGTGCGGTCGGCCTCGTCGGCGCGCAAGCGCAACAAGGTGGCGGTGATCCAGGTCGAGGACGTGGAGCCCGTGGTCGGCGAGGAGGCCCAGCAGCTCCACAAGTCGATCCTCGAGTCGGTGCTGCAGGCGTTTGGCGGTGACACGAAAAAGATGAAGGCGTTTACGTCGCACACGCGCAAGTTTGGCAGCGAGCAGATCACGGCGCGCGAGTTTTACCAGTATTTAACCGAGTCGTTCGAGCTCGATTTCGTGGGCCGCCTCGTCCCGGACCTGGCGCGGCTGCTGCAGGACGCCGAGAAGCGCCACGCGCTCATCCGCGCGCTGTGCGAGAGTGCGCCAGGCTGGGCCAAGTTCTCGGGCTTATAGATGGCCAGCTGCGAAGAAGGCGATGCGAGCAGGAAGCGGTTAAAGATGGGAAAGCGGAGAGCAAGGTTCAAGGCGAACGGTGCGATTCCCTACGATTTATAAGAAATGATAAATGAGCTGATGCACGGTGGTAGGCGCCGGTGGAGAATCTCCGCTGATCATGACGAGAGCAGGCGCGAGGACGACGACTGCGGCACGAGCGAGCCCCGCGGGATGTCGCTGTAGTGCTTGGGCTTGGGGCGCGCGGCCGGGTCGCCGCTGCTCTTGTCGAGCTTGGCGCGCCAGAGTGCCTGCTGCTCCTGCAGCCCGCGCACCCAGCGCTTCATGTCGCCCTTGGACTCGGCGCGCAGGAAGTAGCTGCGCTCGGGCGTCTTGAGCACGAAGCTGGGGGAGGGTACGACATGATGGCAGAGTGGCGTTGCGAATCACATTCAACGTGGGGAATAATAAGATGGCGATGGGGAGATTTGCGACACCGGCGGTCGATCCAAAGCGGCCACGATGACGATCGAGATGCGCACAGATAAGAAACAAACAAGAAAGCACGTCAGAAGATTCAACTCCCCCCATCCGGTGACGGTGCACGTCCCACCGATGCCGCCCCTTGCAAATCAAAAACAAGGTGGGATCGGATAGGTGCACTTGATACAACGTAGGAAGCGTACCTGAAGACACCGTGGTCGCCGTTCTCGAAGCGCCGGACGGACTCGATGCTGAGCAGGGGGATGACCTTGGCGGCCTCGGATGAGCTCTCGTGGTGGTAGTACTTGAGGTCGCAGCCCTCGAGCGCGAAGAAGCGCTTGGTCCACTGCGGCGTCAGCACGCGCTCGGACGCCTTCATCTTGAACAGGTAGCCGCTGATGGGCACCGGCCCGCGCTCGTCCTGCGGCATCTTCATACTTCCTGTGTCGCGGCGGCGCGGTGCAGATCGAGAGTCGACTAGTTGGCGAATGCGCGTCGATTGGCGACCACGAGGCTCTCGTTCGTCGCTACTGTAGTGTCGAGTGTCGAGTGACCTCCCTCTTCCATACTTTAACTCAGACAAACAGCGTCCAGACCTACGTCGCGTTGGCCTCGCTGTCTTATGATGAGATTCTACTTTTGGCGCTGTTGTTCTATTTTCGAATGTGAAGCCATCTATTTTGAACTGGTTACAGTACGGTACCGGTAAACTACGGTATCTTTTTATCTGAGAATGTATCTTGAAGAGGCACTGGCACACTGTACCATGCGCGCAAATCCTGTTCAAGTACGTCTTCGCTTCTCTTCTCTTTCCCGGTGAATTGGACGGGCGCTCCATGTAGACGGAGATGCATTGCGCGTGCTCTCTGTCCGTCGATGGAAAATCCATTTGTTCAGCACCGATGCGCTAGCTGTGCGCTGCCTGACTCGCAGGCTCGGTCGCCGACGCCTGCCTCTGTGCTTTGCTTAACGAAACGAAGATCGCCTCTCCTCACCGGCCATTTCCACACGCTCGCGCTCAATCCGGACCGGTCCGAGAGAGCCATCACACGAAAAGGAGGGCAGGAGAACCTTCAAAAGCCAGGGCACAGGCGTGGTGGGTCAGCAGCCCTGGTCAGGCACGTAAGAGGGACCGACTGCGTCCTGGACGAACAGCATCAGCGCGCATAGCTGTGTGGGCTGGCGAGATGGCCCCGTGGCAATTGGGGAAGTCGGTGTGTTCACCAGTCAGCAGCGAGAGTGAGACGAGAGACGGAGAAATGGCTCGGCTATTGTACAGTGTTTCGTCCAGAACGCAGAGCAGAGCCCGAGTGACTTGATCCGGTGAGTCGATCAACGAGTAGCCATCCCGGCAATGTCAGCCTTGCGATATCTCTGGTCGACGGAAAGGAGACAATGCGGGTCTGGGCGTGCAATACTGTAAAGTACAGTGCTATGTACCGTCGGGCAGCGACCTCAAAGCCACTCACAGCTAGACTTCCCTCCGCTGCAGTGTGTTATTGTACTGTATCCTCACGGTCGCCAGGTGTCACCAAATCCGAGATCCGCGGACGGCCAAGGCTGCGATCGTCGATCGCCGAGTGATTCTGAGACCGCGTCTTAAAGATACTGAGCCTGTGCGCTGTACCCTACATGCTGGATCGTGCAAATCGAGCCGAGCATCCAACCCGCCCAGTCGCTTTCAAGCCGACTTGATGCCGACGGCCGCTTCTCTTTCTCGAGGCATTAAACGGGCGCACTTGACCTAGGATGAGATGGGATGGGATGGGCTCCGCGCACTCTCTGGTCGTTGGTTCAACCAACCACTGGTTCGTGGATACAGTACAACAGTACCTATGTTCTTCGGCTTGGCCGTGTGCTTTGTGTACAAGCGATGCCCGGGGCCAATCGCGAGATGCGCGAGCACAGTTCTGAACGGTACGTCGTTGTTGACTGGCAGATTCGCTGTTATTGGCGCGCCTGCTGCTGACTTGAGCTCATTTAATGCCATGGCCGGATCCTCCGCTCGACCGGTTTCGCTGGCTCGCCGTGGCCATCACCCACCGAAAGGAGAGGGTGGGCAGGAAGTCCGATGAATGCCGGGCACACGCCGTCCGTGATGAGTGTGCCGAGCGCCCGGTTTCCGATCATGCAAGCGAGAGGATGCACGCATCGCTTGATGGTTGTGCAGTTGCGCTCTATGCGTTTGCATGCAGCGTCCGAAGGAGACGAGAGTCGGAGAAAAGGACTCGATTATCAAAAGGGTCAAGCTAGTCTGAGGTGAGGCAACTCTCTCCATAGTGTAGTCGAACGAGGGCCCTTTCGGCAGCAGGGTGACGCCGAATATACTGCGCAGCGTCTTCAAGAACTATAATAGTTGCCCACCGAAGGGATCAGCAACGGGGTCCGGCCAGTGACCGGCGGTCACGCGCCATCTCGTCCTATACGCCGGTCGATGCTACTGTCTCGTCGGGGCAGGATACATTGTGGTCGTCTCAGATTCAAACTGGCATTCGCTATGTTCTCGGTGTTGCTACTGTAGCCCAAATGTTTTTTGGTGGCGGGCCACTCTGGTGGACCAAGGATACATTCGGGTACAGTCTATCCTCCATTTTCAGCCACAGTAGTACTGATAAAAAATACCAGGACATTGATAATTGGCCGGAAATTAACAACCAACTTGTAACCATTTTTCGCCAAACATTATATAATTTGTGCTAGGTTATGTAAAGGTAGTGGTAACTGAAAACGGAGGATAGACTGTACACACGGTGCACTGTCGCCTTGCAAGTTCGCAACTCGCCGTGGCCGGGCGGCTCTACTAGGCCAGCGTACAGTACAATATCCATCACGAGCGCTCTGCGACAGCTCGTGGACGGCGGCGCGTGGCCTCGCGAGCCTTCAATGACCTGGTCCAGCAGGACGCACGCTGACCGAGTGTCGCGCCCGGAGGCTCGTGGCTGACCAAGATCGCGCGTGATAAACGCGTCGCCGCCATCCACCAAGACTAAAACTGCGTCCTACCGGTCCGACACCGCCAAGTGGACCGCCAGGATGCCCCTCGAGCGTGTTTTTCCGACGACCGTGTCGCATTTCTAGCTTTTCTTGTTCATTGCGTCATGCAACGCATACAGTACAGAACTGTAGCGAGGGGATCCACCATCGCCGTATGCCCCAAACAGCAACCATAGTGAAGAGAGAGGTGCCCGAGGCGTCCTGCCAGGACTCCTGCTCGTCGAGAAAGAGTGGCGCTGTGTGCGTGACGTCACGGGAATGGACCCCCTGGCTCTGCGCGCTCGGGGCTTCGGGGCGGCGAGCAGAGCCGAGTCGAGTGGGCTCACTGGCCCGCGTTAGGTGGGACTCGCAGCGAGTCAGAGTCCGCGGTGAGCTTGTTTGCGTCGGAAGGAGGGAGTCCAGTCCCTCTTGCAGTCAGGCAAGCGGGGGAGGAAGACAGCGGGCGACGACCGAGCGAAGGAAGAGATGCGAGAGAAGCTGGCGGCTGTCGTTCAGTCGTGTGGAGCCGTGATGATGTGAGAGCACGTACGCAGGCTCAATGCGGCTGCTGCCGCCATCGTGTGCGATTGTCACCAGGTTAAAGTATGTAGGGTCAGCGTAAACGCCGCCGCTTTCATCATCATCGCGTCGCGGACTAATAAAAAAGTTTAGTTTGATTTTGGTATTACTGTAGGCGCTGGTAATGAGGTCGGAAGCTCAATTGATCGTTTTTCGATCAAAAAACAAGTGAGTAACGTCGAGTTACTCGCAGAGGGGGGAAACTGAAAGCGTCGAAAGGTGAGCAGCCCGTTGTCGCCCAAAGACGTCGCCGCGCTCACCATCCATAGTGGGCCCCAGCGCAGTAGTTACACGCGCTCGTGCCGTCCAGGCGACGCATTTCAGTCAGATACGAACGGTAACGCGCGCCGCTGCTTGTACGATCGCGCGCTCAATCGCACACATGCGCACGCGACGCAAGCAGCGCGCGGGCGGCTCGAAAAACTCCGCGCGGATGACTGCGGGGCGCGCGCGAGCGTCTCTGACTCACGTAGAACCGAACACAACTAGATAAATGACAAATAACTTGGTGTTTGCATGCGCGTGTAAAAGCCGATGGCTTTCACGACATTCTGAATATTTTGTATGAGAAACTGTATGTACCTGCTGTAAGCACCAAAAATGACCGTTTTCAGTCGGTCAGCACCGCAAAAAAGTCCAGAGCAAAAGCGCCAGATGCATCAAGGTTTTTGTTGATTGGTGAGGCCATCAGCTAGCGCTGCGCGACGCCTTCTGGACGTCAACATGCTGCTTTTTGTATGGGCGAAACCGTCTCCAGGTGGTTTGGACAGCGTGGCACCCGGTTGAATCCGGAGCAAGGCCGCGACGTGTGAACACTTGGGGAATGTATTGGGTGATCCAAGAAAACCGACACCATACACCAGATGTAGATTGCCCATCGGGCATAGAGCTAATCCAACTTTAGCATTCAGTTCGGCTGACGCATCGCACGTTGCGATTCGCAACGGCTGCCCGCTTGAAAAGGCTGGTTGCGCCAAGCTCAAGGCCTAAAAATTCATAGCTGGGCGTCACGCCCGTCTTGATCTGACCACTGCATGTTACAGTGGCAATGCGGCAATGCCAACAGCGCGCTCTTTCCGAGCCATTTCTTCTGTGCGTGAGCGGACGCGGCTGGAGCACGATCGCAGTTGGTCGCATGCTGTGCAGGAAGCACTGCTGTGCTGGGAACCCGGCGGGAAGATTCACTCGCCGCTTTTCGAAACGCCACAAACGGGAAGACCTGAGAAGGAATTGCGAAAGAAAGAGGAAGGAACAGGAGGGGGGGGGACCTTCGCAAATTGAACAAGGAAACCGGTGCGTGCCCATAGAAATGTCCGCGCTATGTTTCCAATCACGAGCTTTGGGGCCGGTCATAGCCGAGGCCTCGCCGACGGCACTTGTCCACTTGCCCGGGTGTATCCAAACAGCTGGTCGCGCGAGCTTCCACCAGCTGGAGCATGGACGCGGCTGCGTTCGCGCGCCCCGTCTGCTCCTAACACACTCACACAGACAAAGCCCGCGCGATCGGCCACGACTGGCCCAGCCCCTTGCTAGTCAGTTCAAAAAGTCGGACAAACAACACGCATTTACTGTATGACGGGCCGGGCAGCGTAACCTCCCTACCCACCATCAGTGTAACTCCCACCCCCCACTCATCCCGCGCGCACGCTCCCTCTCCCTCTCTCGCTTTCCCTCTCCCGCCCGCCTGCCTGCGGGTTTGGTTCGGCTCGCCCCCTACTCGCGCTCATTACTGAATTGCCGCCCTACCTGCTGTGACCGCAGTGTTCGCCCTCCCTACCTCTGCGCACAGGAACGCGGAGCAAATTGAGCTTTGGGATCGGGTCGAACACTAGTCCGGGACTTTAGCGCAAATAAGAGCACATATAGGTCGCGCACACAGCACAGATCACCACCATCGCCACCATGTCCATCGAGAGCGTGCCCGTGCCGAGTGAAGGCAGCCGCACCGCCAGTTCGACCAAGCAGGCGTCGCAGCGCCAGGAGCCGGCCAAGACGCTCGCCATCCCGACGCTCCAGCTCCCGGCCGTGTGCTACCCGGCGCCCGCGAGCAGCAGCGACGTGCTGCTGGGCGACGAGATCGCCATGATGGGCTGCGACGTCGAGACGTGGACCACCAACGCCGGCCGGCCGCAGTTCTTGCCCCAGCCGCAGGCCTACGGCACCTTCGCCGCGCCTCCGGCCGCGCTAACGCGCCACATGTCGCTGCCCGCGCCCATGATGCCCTACGGCGTCATGGCCTCGCCCATGGCCGGCACCCCGCAGCACCACCACCAAGTCCAGGCCAGCATCCCGATGCTCGCGCGCCATCACAGCCTCGGATACATCAACGTGGTCCAGATGAATCCGGCGCAGCAGTACCAGGCCTACGGCCAGCCCATGATGGCGCGCAGCCCCGTCGTCGGCGAGATGCAGCAGATGCTTCAGCTGAGCATGGCCCAGCAGCACGTCGCGCCCCATACGCCCGGCGTCGTCATCAAGCAGCAGCAGCCCCAGGAGATGACCATGCAGCATACGTCTTCGTCGTCCGCGACGGTCAACGTCGAGCCGATCGCCTTCACGTCCGCGGGCGACGCCAAGCTGCCGCTTGAGGACCTGGACCCGCTCGCGTTCGCCGTGTTCGACCGGCCCATGCCGCAGGACATCCAGCAGGTCGAGTCGGCCTTCGACTCGCTCGACCGCCTGCTGCCCGAGGTGGAGCAGGAACTGCTCTTCCGCGGCCACGCGCTCGACGCGTTCGCGCAGACCACGGCCCCGCTCATCAAGCACGAGCTTAAGTGCATGACGCCCGGGTCAACCACCAAGAGCCCCAAGAGCATGGCTGTGTGCAAGATCGACGGCTGCGGGCGCCGCGTGCGCTCCAAGGGCTTCTGCAAGACCCACGGCGGCGGCCGCAAGTGCAGCATCGAGGGCTGCAAGAAGTCGAGCCAGAACGGCGACTTCTGCATCGGCCACGGCGGCGGCAAGAAGTGCAAGGAAGAGGGCTGCGCCAAGGCGGCCCAGTCGCACGGCCTGTGCAAGGCCCACGGCGGCGGCGCGCGCTGCAAGTTCCCCGACTGCAACAAGAGCAGCCAGGGCGGCGGTCTGTGCCGCGCGCACGGCGGCGGCAAGCGCTGCCAGGCCCAGGGCTGCCCCAAGGGCGCCCAGCGCGGCAATTTCTGCGCGACTCACGGCGGCTTCCGCAACTGCAAGATCGAGGGCTGCGTGCGCACGGACCGCGGCGGCGGCTTCTGCGAGGTGCACCGCCGCGGCCGGCTGTGCAAGATCGAGGGCTGCAAGAAGCTCTCGCGCAACCAGGGCATGTGCACCATGCACATCCGCGAGGTCAAGCAGGACGGGCTGGTGCTCGGCGGCAGTGACGCCTGCTCGAGCGACGACGACGGCGTCGCGAGCGCGCTGTCCACATCCCTCGTCGTGTAAATCAACAAACACCTTCCATTAATCGGTGGGGTTACGCGACGGAGGGACCGGACGACGTTGCTGTTGCCATCCTCCTGTGAATAACCTGTGAGCAAGTGTGTGGGGAGGAACGTGGTGAGCTCTCGTCCATCGGAAGACGAGGAGAACAGCTCCCATGTTGATGGTGCCTTCCTTGCCTCCCCCACACCGCCCAGACCAAGCCGCGCTCGCTTGGTCCCTCCAGTCGCCTCAATGTGCTGTGTGCAGTCCGCTCCTGTGGCGAGAACCAGACAAGAGACCAGAGAGACCCGAGGGATGTGAACCTCGCGCGTCTCTCTGTCTTCTTGCTCTGGCCTCGTCGCATCCTGCGGCGCGTGTGCCTCGGTGGCTCGCTTCCAACTCTTTTCTTTTGTTGGTGTCCTCTGTGTTGTGATCGTCGCGTCCAAGTCCAGTCGCGGGTGCGCGCTCGGATAAGAAGAGCGCGCCCCGCATGTCGGTGTTTCTTATTTGTCGTCGGTGTTGAGTGTCGGTCGAGTATTTAAAAGGAAGAGTAAAGCGAGCCTCGCCTTTTGCCTGTTCCCCTTGCCGTCTTCTTCTTCTTAGTCGCGTGTTCTTGTTTGCCGTCCATCAACACACTCAAAAGCGATACGATCGCGGCAAGAGCCAAACAAGAAATGACGACTCTTTTGCCCGTTAGATATGCACCAACCGACGATACATTACGCCTTGACGCGCTTGCTGAGGATCTCGTACGACTGGCTCGGGTCCCCGCAGGCGCTCGGAGACGTCTCGTCGATCACGAAGCCCATCTTCTCGCGGTAGAACGCGAGCGCCGCGCCGTTGCTCTTGAACACCGTGAGCACCACGAGCTCGATCGCGAACTTGCGCGCCACCAAGAGCAGCAGCTGCATGAGGAACTTGCCCAGACCACGGCGCTGCATGGACGGCGCCATCTGCAGCTCGAATACGTACAGCACGTCGGCGTCTTCGTCGTCCACGAAGCGGAAGTGCGCGAAGCCCGCGAGCGCGCCGCTCGAAGCGTCCCGCGCAATGAGGTACCGCGCCATCGGGTCGAACAGCTCCTCGCGCTTAGCCGCGGCGTCGTAGCCCCAGTCCGACGCCTCGTACTGCGCCTTCATGTTCACCTCAAACAGCGCGACCAGCTCGCTGCGCGCCGACTCGTCGAGGTCGCTCGCGTGCACGCTGCGGATCGCGACCGGGTCCCCGCCGTGCCGCGTGAACGTGGAGAAGGCCGCGAAGTCGGCGAGCACGTCGCGCGCAGCGTTCGCCGCCCGCAGCACCGGCGAGTCGCGCTCGGTCTCTTCATGGGTGGCTGCGGTAGTAAAAGAGGAAGAGGTAGCGGTGGTGGGCGCGGCCCCCGACTTCTTCTTGCCCTTGGACTTCTTGGCCATTATGCTGAGTGTATCCGCTCGTGTCGGGTTGCGCTTTGAGTGCGTGTCGGTGATTTTTCGCGGGAAAGCATCGGGGTATTGGTGTTTTAACGACTTGGTGGTACTATAAAAGCAAAAGTGCGATAAATGTACGATATATATTATGTTATTTTTTCTTTTTGTCCGGTTTACACGCAAAGAGTACAACTATTGTCGAGATTTTGCGCGGGAACAAACTGCTTGGTGTATTACGTACCCGTTGGTGGCCATCATTGTTTCCCTTGAACCAAACATGACGAGCTATTTTTAAGCCCTTGCGCCGTCGGGATGGCTTCCGCGATGTGTTCGACTCTGGTGGCTGCCATTGCCTAGTCCGATCCACCCTTGTCTGCAACGAGAGGCGCGTCAGTCCAAAATGGCGGGCGATTCTCCATTGCCGACGACACCGGCGCTTTCCACGGCCGAGATCACCGTCGGGACACCGCTCACGGTCAACAAGAACACGTATCAGGGTGTCGTCGTGCGCGTGACCGCGCGTCAGGGGCTACCAGAGGCGCTGGACCAAGTCAAGCGACTGCCGCGACTCCGCCGCTTCCAGAGCTTCCCGTGCGCCGTGCGGATTCGCAGCCCAGACATCACCGGCTCTGGCGCGCCAAGTAGCAATAACGGCACCAATCCCTCAAGCACTGACGAGTCTCAGGACAGACTCCTCTCGCCCAAGCCGATACTGCGTCCGCAGCCGCCCTCTGACGGCGGGGACCCTGTGTTCGAGTCGTGGGAGGACGACGCGCAGCCAGGGGTGGGCGACCGCCTGCTGCACTTGCTGCAGCGCTGGCAGGTGGACAACGTGCTGCTGGTCGTCGCGCGACGTGATTCGAGCCTGTGTCAGCGACTCATCGGCGCCGAGCTGTTCAGACTCGCGCTCGAGGCAGCCAAGCTATCGCTGGAGCAGTACTACCTGGACTCGATCAAGCCCTCGGAGGCAGCCAAGCTCGAGTTGCTCGAGAACCCAGCTCCGGCTCAATCACAACCGCAGACGCAACCGCAGGCACCGGCGGTGTGCGCGATGGACAGCGATACGGCTCCGTCGTGGCCGAAGCACCACCAGCCCACCAGCGACGGCGGAGGACGCAGGGGAGTCAAGCAGGGCCGCATCAACCACTTCATGCACCGCTATGGATCGCCCCGATCTGTGCAGAAGGCGGCGCCGCTATCACCTTCATCGCCCAGCAACAATGACGCAGTTGGTCAAGCAGCGTTGGACAGCGAGCTCATGGTGGACGGCAGTGGTAGCGGTGGAGGCATCGACTGGCTGGGAATCTCACGGGACGAGTGGCTGCAGCTGCGCTCCATCCGCGTGCCTGTCAAGGAGCTGCACTACCTGTTCATGTGCCTCGTGGTGCTGCTGGATGCGCCGCCAGAACAACGAGCGGCACGCAAGGCAGCGCCGACGCCAAAGATGCAGGAGGAGTTCACGCCGTCCGACTTTTCCTGGCTGCGCTGCCGCGAGATCCTGCACCACGCCTCGTCGAGCCCGCGGCTGCGCGAGTTGCGTGGGTCAGCGCTCGCCAAGTCCCAAGCGTCCGCGCTGCGCGCCATCTTCCAGGAGCCAGCCTTCACATCTGACACGTTCGTGCGCATCTCCGTCGCGAGTGCAAAGATCTTCGCGTGGCTGCAGCGCCTGCTGGATGAATACGACGAGAGGAACTTGGGACTCTTGCCCAACCAACAACAGACCGAAGAGCTCCAGGCCGTTGTTGAAGCTGGTGCGACTGAGATTGCGCCGAGTACGAGTACCAAGAGCCCGCGAGCCAAGAAGCAGCAGTCTGGCGGTGGCAGCGATGGCAGCAAGACCCGTGAAGACGATGCTGCGCCAGCAAGCGAGTTTGATGGGCTGCTGACGCTCACGCGCGCGCCCAAGCCCAAGATCGTGGACCGCGGTCGGCTCTTTGGCAGCAACCACAACCTGTCCGGCTCGCGATAAACTCGAATAGAGAGGACATTTTTTTTTGAGCTCGACGGCCAATTCGGCGTGTGGTTAGCTTCATTACGGTTGGTGGGCGTTTTGTCGGACACGAGTCATTCAGGCAATCATACGAGCTAGTGAGCGCAAGAGTCTCTCCTACCGTGACAGCGTTGTGTCTTTGTCATTCATATACTTATAGATCCTTTTCCTCGCAACCGAATCTACCGCTCGATAGGTGTGTGCGAGCCACAAGGCTGTGCACCTCGCTTCTCCTTACACGGCGTCGCGCGTCTCGCGCACCTGACGCTCGATCTTCTTGCGGATGTCGTCCAGCGGCGACGCGTTGTCCCTCGGGCGCGCGATCAGCACGGCCGTGGTGAGTAACGCAAAGCAGAGGATCGCGTACACGAAGATGTTGTACTCCCAGAGCACGCTCATGCCCTGGAGGTAGTGGATCTGCACGCCCATCATGGTCCGGATGGCCGTCAGCCGCCCGTAGTCCTTGAACGCTTCGTCGCAGAACTGCACGGCCGGGATCGCGCACGAGAGCACGAGTCCGAGGTTGAACATGAACGAGTTCATGTACGTGGCGTGCAGCTTCATCGGGTGCAGCTGCAGTATCAAAACGCACGACATTGAACGCGTCAGAGAATACGAAAAGTGGAGACCGACGGACGGTGGAGACGTACCGCAAAGCAGAAGCAGCGCATGCCAAACTTGAAGCAGCCCTTGACGGCGCAGGCGAGCAGGTATGTGTTGAAGACGCCGACCGAGATGGTGCCGAAGAGCGGGAACCACGCGTCGAACCAGATGAAGTACGAGTTGAGGAAGGGCACGAGCGGCGTGGGCGGCAGCATGTAGAGTGCGATGTGGAAGATCCAGATGCAGCTCACGAGCGCGGTAAGGCAGCCCAACAAGAGCTTGAAGACGGCCACCAGCGGGTTGTAGTTCTTGTAGTCCTCATGGCACAGCTTGAGCTCCAGCATGTCCGTCTCGAGCAGGTACACGGCCTGCTTGAACTTGTTGATCGTGACGAAGTCCAGCTTCTTCTGCTTCCTGGAGCGCCCGCCTGGCCGCTCCATGCCCGATTTGATGGTCTTGCCCACCTCGATCAGCTCCTGCGACCGCTTCTGGATGACTAACTGCGGTTTGCGGAGCGGATCGGAGTTAGCACAGCCTCTTGAGGTGGAAAGAGGTACAAGTGCGTACCTTTTGATGCGCGTAGACGTCGGCCGAGATGAACTTGGGGCGGTAAAAGAAGGAGCTACATCAGATCAAAGACGCATTGCAAGCAGTCAGCACTAAAGTAGCTTTGCTCGACCAGTGAGATGGCCGGGCGTACAGCATGAGGTCGATGGGCAGCGCGACGAGGCCGATGCCGCAGAAGATGGAGAAGCCGAACCAGCCGACGAAGCTCGTGAGCCCGACCGTGTAGACGGGGAAGGACACGTCCAGCGTGACTTTGATGCTCTGGTGCACCAGCGCGCTCGCAACCGCGATCTCGTCGGCCGAGAGCGTGGCGCCGTCGATGTACGTGTGGAATCCCTTGGTGGCCGACATGGAGTTGACCTCGAGCGCGCGCATAGGGATGTGGCTCTTGGACACGGTCACGAACAGCACGATGATGAACACGACAGCCGCGATGACGGTGGCCGCCTCCATCTTGAGCGCCTCCATGACCTGGCGATTCCCGGACGGGTCGTCCTCGCCGTCGTCAGCCTCGTAGAAGTAGATGGCGAAGGGCAGCAGCACCACGATGAAGATCACGATCGACAGGAACACGATCAGCCACAGCAGGTCCATGTCGATGTTGCCGCATGCCGTGTTCCAGCCTTCCTCGCACCCGATCGCCGTCGAATTGTTCGCCTGTTCCGTTCGTTGGGCGGTCAAAGTGTTAACTTGCAGTCCTGGCATGCATCTGATGCTGAGATGAACCGAGAAGCGTACCACGTCGAGCGGTAACATGAGCACCGTCGCCTGGGCGAAGAAGAGTCCAAAGACCTGGACGAGAACACGTCCGTGGAGACAGGTTGAGTCCCAAACTACTAGCAGCCAGCAAGAACAGTGATGCCAGGCGCTTACCACGAGGAACTTGGGGAAGTAGGCCGTGTTCTTGTCGTCGTCGTGCTGGAAGTAGACCAGGATGTACACGTTCGCGAGCAGCAGCGCCACCGTCATGATGACGATGACCACGATCAGCACCCAGTCGACGCTCATTGTCGACGCGGAGGGCCAGCCCTGCAGGGAGTGGGCGAGCTAGCAGCAGCGACTAGTACGATCCAGCGCCTCGCGCTCTGTCCAGAAGCACGCCGTGCTCGTTCTGCGTGGCGTTGCTTTTCCTATCTCGAGTGAGAGAGCACGTTGGCTTTTCTCGGGTTGTTGAGCAGTCCCAACAACGCCTTCGTGTGCCTCGCGTGTATGTACTGGCCCTCGCGTTCTACTCGCGTGCGCTTTGCCCTGTGCTCGCGCCGAGAATAACCGCGAAACGGACGCAGAGGTTGTTGGCATGGAGTATTTTTACCGCATCACCTCGCAGCTCGGAAGGATGGCTTCTTGCTAGGTTCCTTTGCCTCTGCGAGGGTAAATTGCCCGCGTTTTGGTGCCGCGCGCGCTCAGAAATAGCGCACGAAGCCCGGGAAAGCCCCGACCGACTCGCTCGTGTCGGGCGCATCGACTCCTCTTCCAGGACAACAGAGATGCAGACGCTGCCGATACGGCCAATCGTTCTATCGAGATTTGATGCAGACGTGATGTTGAGGTGGGGCCTCAGTAGGTTCAGTCTAAGCAGTGCGGGCCCGCTGTGCGGAGCCACTCATGCAGTAATTGGACAATGTGATTGTTGATCATCACTGGCTCCCACGTTGATCGATATATAATGGAACACTGCGCTACCGGCGTTAGGAAACTGTCGCTGCAACAGCAGACGCATACACAACACCGACCGTCGTCAAGGAAGCGCTGGGTACCCCTGAAGGCGACCCTTGTCGTCGGTTGACGAATGAAAAATGAGGTGTTCGGTCGGTTGAGCGCCGCCGCACGAAATTGGTTGGTTGGTTGGACGCGCTCAAAAACTACTGCGTCTCGGTATGCGGTACAGAAAGCAAGTGTTATAAAAGTGGTGTGTGAAAAAAATGTAAATCACAAAACCAGGTGTCAGTCGAGAGAGCAAACTCATAACAAACGGACAAATGCCGTAGGTAACGAGTGTGATTTGTCAGGATCCATAAATTACGGAAACGAAACTTCGTGAAACGAAACTGAGACAACGGCAAGCAAACTGATATTAACATGAAATGCTTGTACTAACCATGCAATATGGACCATTTTTGGATGGCACTCGAAATCTCGAAAAAGATGGTATACGAGCGCTTGTGGTGAATTTTAGATCATTTGATAGATTGGCGTTTCCTATTTCGTTTAGAGTGAGTTGTCGGTCGACACAGACACTTCTTCATGCCATTCTCGCAAATTTGCTACCTCGAGCACGTGGCTACGCAGTTCTACAGCCGAAGCCAGTAGTACTGAAGCGAGAATGCGTCGACCTCCCTCGTAGATGCATTCTGTTTTCATTCAATAGCTACTATAATAAATTTCTAGAATAATAATGTTAATTTGGTGTTAATAATGATATAAAATATAAAAGAGAATAATAGTTTACGGTATTGGTACGAGAGTAGAACATGTTGACAAAAAAGGTACAGTGAGTTGTAGGAAATCGGCGCGGCAGCACGCGCGAGCTGTATTTCCTTCCGATCGTCTCAACCAAGACGACCCGCGGTATGAAACTTGGACAGAGCATTCATACCACATTCCTGTCTATGTGTGCAAAATTTCAGTCGCAAATTCAATGAAGAGCATTACGATCACTGGCACGATAGTTCTTTCTGTAACCGGGCGAGGCTTTACGCTCGGTTATTTAGGCTTACACAGGCGCTGTGTGAGGAAGCGAGACTCTTTATGTTAATCTGTACGAATTATTGTGCTCACCAGGGAAATTGTCTGTCGACAAGGAACCCTATTTATGAGATAACCGGCTTCGCCTCAGTTTGTAAATCTGACTTGTAATCGAGAGTAAATCAGGGCATAAAACGGATTGGGTGCTCATAATAAAGCGTGCCTGCACACCACAAATATATCGGGTTGGGACCGCTACCATACTGCATCGCAGTGTAATCTAAAGTACTGTAGTATACAGTACGGAGGCGGCAGAGGGTCGGAATAGGGAGACTGAGTGAAGTGGTCAGAAGCAATATCGCGAAACGGCGCAATGTACTCGTCTGACTTCCGTTGGCGAGCGATGACCCTTCATTACGCGTACTGTGTGCCGTGCGAGCGCGTCGCGCGCATATTTGGAGTTACAGGGCGGTCTATTCGACGCTGGTACGACATGTTTAAGGCAACTGGCGACGTCGTGGCTCGTACGCCACGCAAGATGCACAGCCACTCACCCGTACTGCTCGATCACATCTCGTCTTACGTGAAAGAGCACCCATGTTTCTACATCGAGGAGCTGCAAGCGTCACTGCGGGCTAGTGTTGGTGTCGACGCGCCGCTATCTGCGTCCACCATTCTCCGCATCCTCTGGTTCGACCTCGGCCTGTCCCGCAAAGTTCTCGAGCGGCGGGCGCGCGAGGCTCTGCCCCGCGAGATCGAGTCGTTCATGTGCAAGATCCGGGTGTGGTATCGGTACCCGGAGCAGTTGGTGTTCGTGGACGAGACCTCGAAGAA